>PVKC010017419.1:0-21061 GCA_004027635.1 Crocidura indochinensis | reverse complement strand
AAAGAAAAGTTGAATTTTAATCTTGATTTCTTAGTCAAATCACTTCTTTCTTGAAGTAATTCTGTACCTAATAAGAATAAGACAAATAGGGGCCCGGGAGATAGCATGGAGGTAAGGCGTTTGCCTTTCATGCAAAAGGTCATCGGTTCAAATCCCGGTGCCCCATATGGTCCCCCGTGCCTGCCAGGAGCAATTTCTGAGCATGGAGCCAGGAGTAACCCCTGAGCACTGCCGGGTGTGACCCAAAAACCACAAAAAAAAAAAAAAGAATAAGACAAATAGATCAATATATTTTAAATCAATATATATTAATTTTTTTCTTAAGTTGTGATGGTTTGAATAATGGGCATAGAAGGAGGATGTAATGGGGATGTAAACAATATCTTCCCTATTGTTGATGAGATTTCTTGGCTAAGATATTTGTCTTTTGGAGGGGTACTTGTTCAGTTGTCTGCAAATTATCTTACATATTTTACAAAACAAGGAGTTTAAATTCTATACCTATTGTGTTAGATTACTTGGTATTTATATTTCTATAACTATCTTTTCTTGTTTGCAATCAATTTATTTCAACTGACTGCATTTCTTCTAAATCTAGGGCACTTGTGCTCTTATCTGAGTAGGTGCTGAGATCACCAAAAAAGATGTAAGTTCTTAGCCAAGAACAACACAATCTTGTACATAGCAGTATCTAAGTCTGTGAGCCAAATTACATATCATCACATTCATACATCACATATCATCACATTTTTTTTAAAAATTATTTTCTCACACCTTTATCCCAGAAAAGTTTTAAAACACAGACTGCTCTCTCCAGTTTTTAAATGAGAGAACTTTGAAAAGCAACGGTTACAGGTTTTATACCCAGTGAAATGGTGAGAAGAATCAAGGATCCTCTCTTTCCCTTTTGGTTCCCCACCCTCCTTAGATTGTATTTCATACTGATTGACAGAAACGAGGATCCTACAGAAACAAATAGGTCCTAGCAGTATGCAGATGCAGCCAAAGAGAGGACATTTTTATGGCATTTCATACAACACCTATTTCTTAGGCATCTGTGCATTTTAAATTACATTTTCAAAATAAAATGCTATGTTGTAAAACTGTACACAGACTGAAAGCAGCAGCAGTAGCTGTCATTAGGAGAAGGCTGTGCTTACTGTATACTCTTCTGGTAATTCTTTAATAAAAATCTTTTTAGTCCCATTTTATCACTTGTCATTCTCTCGTGTTGAGTTTTCTCTTTTCACTTATGGTTTTACTCAAGATTACTGCCAAAATGTAATTAATATGCCTCAAGTATATATGCATATTGTCTTTGCTTTCTCTATTTTAAATAGCAATTATCATTGTGTTTCCAGTTCCATAAATGTATGTTTTTTTTATTATTTTAAACCTCCTAGTGAATTCAAGTGAAGTGTGATAACTTTTCTTGGCGTATTCTGGATTTCACACATACACATAAATTAGCACTGTGTTGAGGTTTTTCAGTGGTGCTCAGAGGCCTCAGTTGGTTCACACTTCTCAGAGGTCATTCCTGACGGTTTTAGAGATTGAACTGGGATTAACCATATGCAATGCAAATGTCTTACTATCTTTTCATATTTGTTTTGATAATGTATCTACTACTGATTTTAGAGTTTTTTTTTTAATCTAAGGGAATGCCAACAATAATCTAGTAGTATAGTTCAGAGTCTTAAGTCATAGGACCATCGACAGAATGCTACCTTGGAAATGACAGAATACCTTCCTACAGAGTTTAACACAGAAATATGTTAGCAGTGTAGGACCTACTCAGTAAATCATTTCCTCTAATCTCTTTTCTTTCCAATAAGTGTAGATGCTAAATCTGCTTATCATGAGTATTATATTTGTGTATATGTGCATTGAATCATAGATAAGCCAATGTTTATTGACTATGACTTTAAGCCCCTCTGTTTTGTAGAATTACAGGTTTGTTGTTGAGGTAATATACAAGCAATAATTTATAGAATACAAAGAAAAAACGGGTTCTACTTTTTTATTCTCTGTGCTTTTGGGCTTTTAACATACATATGTGTGTGTTATACACATTCCCAAGGGACTTTAATGCTATTCATTGTACCATTAGATAATTTATGGTGATAACAGGTATTTTTCTACAGGCTGCCCATGCTATCTTTTCCTAGACATATCCACATAGACACAGACTTCCTTTGCTAGCAGAGAAAGGACCCACTTTAGTTTTAGAACCACTTTTTAGACCCACTTTAGAACATTGACTTCCCTAGCGATAATACAAGGGGTAGAATGCATGCCTTGCACAGTCGACCTGGGTTCAAACTTAGGCATCCACTATGGGCCACAGAGCCTGCCAAGAGTGATTTTTGAGTGCACAGAACCAGGTGTAAGCCCTGATCACTAGCAGAAGTGGCCCAAAACAACAAAAACAACAAAAACAACAACAAAATCTAAACAAACACAAAATAATACATTGACTTCGACATGTATATATTTTTAATCTGACTATTTCATTATTACGATGCCTTTTTGATGATTTCCCAAGCTACATAATCATAAGTAACTTTTTGAAGACTTGGCATATAAATTTGTATTAACATTATGCTGGAGGCAACTTGCATATTACCATGGAACAGGTTCAATAAATTGTGGCATATTCATATAAATAAACACTACCTGGCCATTAAAAGAATCATGTTTGCTAGGTTGAAAGATTTTTAAATTGCATACAATTAAGTATTCTTAAGGCACCATTTGAGAATTAAGAGTATAGGTAAGGATTACACTTCTAGAGGACTACATATTTTTTTTCTGGGTTCTAGGAATGAGGCCTCTTTTTAATCTTGGATCCATTTGCCTTGTTTATTGACCTAACATGTCAGTTTAAGAGCTGTACTTTTTGCATCTCATAATGAATAGTAGTATCTGTGCTAAAAAACTGAAAATCTTCATATTAGTGTTCTTATTAGGCTCCATTTTAAATAATTGCCCTGGTCCTGGAAGGGAAAGATTCATTTTTTGTTTGTTTGTTTGGGGGTTTAGTCCATACCTAGAAAATCTCATAGCTTACTTCTGGCTCTGCACTCACGTATTACTCCCGGTCATACTATATGGGATGCTGGAAATCAAAACCAGGTGTGTTGTGTGCACGCAAAGCAAGTATTCTACACACTGAATTGTCTTTCTGCCCCCATTTTATAGTATTATACAACTGGTAAAAATTAGAGTCCGAGTGATAGCATAATGGTAAGGCATTTGCCTTGCATGTGGCCAACACAGGATGAACCCTGGTTTAAATCCCAGCATCCCACATGGTCTCCAGGAGTGATTTGTGAGTGTAACCAAATATCACACACACACACACACACACACATACACACACACACACCAGGGAAAATATGTCCAGAAAAATATCTTGAGAATAATAATCTGTTAATCAATACTAATAACTTTGTTTGCTCCTCAGAGCTAAACAGATGACTATAATTCAAAACAGTATCTCTCAACTATAAACAGGATTGTTTATATAAATTTGATCCACAAATTTGGTCCACTTTTCTTATACTCATGATTTATAGAGAGAATTCTTCCTTTGCTTTTTCTAATCATGCCAACCTCGTGTCATGTTCAGAGCTTAGAAGAATTTAACTTGAGCAAGTGGAGAGATTAGGGAGGTGGCATTTGATGGGGGAACAGCCAGTTCCCAGAGAGATTCATTGATCCCAGCATATCGGTCTTTCAAGCTTGCTCCCTTTGGCTCTACAGACAAGCTGCGATGCGTGCCTGTGGCCCACCCTCCCAGTCATCAGGTTACCTGTAATATAAGACTTCCAGAGCAAGGCTGCCAGCTCTGCAGAAATCTAATGCAAGCCAGCCCATTGCGTGGCCTTCTGGAATCTTGAGGCTATTAAGAATAGCCCATCAAAGGACATGATGTACAGACAAATTTTCTGATGATAAATATGTTTTATCAGCTTTTTGTGACAGAAAGAATAAGATTTAAACATTCAGCTTTAATTGGATTTTAAACTAGTTGTACAATGGTTTGGCTGTTTATTGTTCATTGGTGAATAACAAGAAGTCAGTAAACTTGACGACTGCCCAGGATTGATTTTTTTCACCATAACAGAGTTATTTTCATTTCTTGGTATAACTGTCCCATAAATCTCCCAAGATACATATAGGCATGTGATTTTTTTGCTTCTTGTCTGATGATGAAAATAAGAACCCAGAGCATTTCCTCCTATTAGCCAAGCTAATTATTTTTTTATTTCTGAGCTTTGGAGAAAACTCAAATTCTTGTGAATGTTCATATCACTTACTTAAACTCTAGGTTTTAGACTTACAAATCAGTTTTTATTGTGGGGCATGTTACAGATATGTTATCCGGAGTCTGGAATAGATTATCTTAATTAGCATGCTTATCCTCATTTGTTTAGATTTACTTGGGTTAATATATTTATAAGTTAGCTTCACCCAATTTAATATTTACTGTCCTTCAGTATCTATTATTTTAATGAATATTATGTAGAACTGTTGGCTGGAGAAAAAATAGCAAGTTTTCAAAGAGCTATTTTATATTACTACTCCAGAAAGAATATTAAAATGCCCTTTTTTCCTTCTTATACTTTCCCTGCTACTTCTCTTCTTTCTCCTTGTACCTTCTTTCTCTTTCTCCTTCACTTATCACTGGTAATGGTTAGTTAGGTTTCATAGTTGTTGTTGTTGTTTTTGTTGTTTTTTTTTTTTACTTGTCCCATGCGGTGGATTACTATAATGAGGATTGTGTTGTTAATCAGTTACTATGAGAATTTTATCAAGAACATGATCTTGGGGTTAGAGTGGTAGCACAGTGAAGTGATAGCACAGTGGTAGGGCACATGGCTGACCCTGGATGGAAGCAGGTTCAATCACTGGCATCCCATATGGTCTCTGGAGCCAGGAGCAATTCCTGAGCACAGTAAAGAGTAACCCCTGAGCACAGGTGGGTATGGGCCAAAACAGCAACAACAACAACAACAAACCAGGATCTTGGTTTTGGATCCTTTTTACTTCCACCAGTAATTAACTATCAAAGAGTAGCAATTCCCAGGTTTCATTGGTTTGAGGAAGGTGGTATCAAAGTTGCTTTGATGAGCTACAACTGAGCAGAGGGATGATGCAAGATTAGTTGTTCACAGGGCCCTATGTTTTAACACTGCAGGCTATAACATCAATTCCATTTCAATTCATAGAAAAGGTTGGCCTGTCTTTAAAATATGAATTTATCAAGATCAATTAGCAATATGAGCTTGTTATTATATATCCAGATTTTTACTTGAAAATAACTAGAAGAATATTATAGTATACTACATTACTATATTTAATAACTAGAAATAATTACTAGAGGTTGCATAAAGTATCTAGAGGTAACTTTACAGTAACTATAATTCAGTGTTCTTAAATAGTAATATATTATTTTCTGACAATGAAGTATGATAACATATTATTTTTATTGTAGAAAATCAACATATTACACACCCACTGATGGTCAGGGGTTACTCCTGGCTATGCACTCAGAAATTGTTCCTGGTATGGGAGACCATATGGGATGCCAGGTGATAGAACCTCTGTCCTTCTTAGGCTAGTACGTGCAAGTCAGAAACCTTACCACTTTCTGGCCTCCATATTACACATTTTATAATATTTTTAGATGAATATTCAGTGGTATACAGTGTGATATCCTCTTTGTTTTTGTTTTAGTTATTACATAATGTATTATCCTTTGTAATAGAAGCCCTAAGGTTGGACAAGGATGGAATTGGAAAGAGCAATGAGATTTAAAATGTCAAATCAGGGGGGCCGGGAGATAGCATGGAGGTAAGGCGTTTACCTTTCATGCAAAAAGGTCATCGGTTAGAATCCCGGTGCCCCATATGGTCCCCCGTGCCTGCCAGGAGCAATTTCTGAGCATGGAGCCAGGAGTAACCCCTGAGCACTGCCGGGTGTGACCCAAAAAAACCCAAACAAACAAAATGTCAAATCAATTTCCGCAACTTACTTGCTCATTTTCTGTTTTAAATGCAAACTAGAATATATTGGGGGAAAATCACTTAAAAATTTAGTTTTTGGGGGGGATTTTGGGCCAAACCAAGTGATGCTCGGGTTACTCCTGGCTATGCACTCAGAAATCGCTTCTGGCTTGGGGGACCATATGGGACGCTGGGGAATCGAACCACGATCTGTCCTAGGTTAGCACATGCAAGACAGATGCCCTACCACTTGTGCCATTTACTCTGGCTCCTAAATGTCACAGTTTGTGTGTATGAATTTGCCTTTAGGTTCCTTTATTTCTCTTGGATTTTGATTGCATAGCATGCCTAATTATATGACTATTATTGTGGTCATAAAATCATTCACAGAAATTTCTTAAATTCAGCCTTGAATAATGTGTACTGTTTACTGTAAGCCTGACATTTAGTGCATTTCTTTATTTTGCAACTTTTTTGCAACTCTGCGTTCTCCAATAGTAGTCATTTTGAGAGTATTACTAACATTTTTCAATGGTTCCCATGCTGTCTGGTTAAAAAGAGGAGCTATATTCTCATTCCGAATGGTATTTAACTATGACAGGGAAATGACAAAGACAAGCAATTACATATAAAATAAATTCTCACAGTTTTATATCAACAGAAATTAGAATGCCTCTCCAGATCTCTGTGACTGAAAGAAGACTGAAGACTTGATAGTCTCTGTCCAGCAGTGCTTAATTCTTTATGATTAAAGAAGATTTTACAATAGAAGGAGAAAGAAAAAACAGCATAGCTCTTTGAAGCTATGCGGATGTTGGTAGACATGGAATGACTTTAGAACAAGGGCCCTAAAGCACATTGAGGTGCAAGAGGAGGAAGGTCTTTGAATAACAGTTGGAAGGTCTTTGAATAACAGTATCCACCTCTGGTTTTAAATAATGACTCTAGTCTCACCAGAAAGTTCCCCTCAGCTGAAATTAAAAGAAAATATGATACTAGCCAGAGATCTCAGATCTAATTCATTGTAAGTTAAATTCGGGACAGATTCACACTTTAGAGATAGTTTGAGACTTTCAGTACTGTTTGAATTTAATAATAATTAAATTTGATTCTTAGTGAAAAAAGAAAGTGTAATTTTCCATCTTGTTTTTGCTTTAGAAAGTGGATACAGGAATCAAATATAATGTCTAATTTTTAAAATATCAATCAGATATATATGTATATTTTTATTTTTATTCATTGAAGACATTTTATGAAAATTGGGAAAAAATTAGATAAAGATTTGAGAGTTTTTAGTTCTGTCTTAGTAGTTTTCCAGTTGTAAGATTAGAACAGTAATAAGAATTCTCATTTGAATTTAAGAAGTCATCTGATATGCTCTATAGAAGTGTGGCTCATTAAATAGCATCAAGGTCTTAGAAGGATAATGTTGGATGCCTACTGTATGATCCTGGGGCAGTCGTGCCTCTACCCATCTGTTTAATGGGTATTATAGTGTTTATCTGACATGGTTGTTGTAAGGCTTAATTAAAGTCTATGAATGACTTCAAGAGTCTTAGAGATGAAGCACTAAAAGCAAACTATGTTGTTATCTTACTCCGAATTTTACGCTTAGTTTTACCGGCATAAATAAAACATCATATCCATGCTCACAACTTGTGATTTTCTAAGTTCTTCTCCCTATAAGCAAATGGAACATGAGATAATATAGGTACCTAGATCCCTGAAAAAAATAAAGATTTTTATTATGAATAATATATTTAAGTTTTAAATCATATTTTAAATGGATTATGTAATTATTAATCACTTCATAAAGTTGTAGTGTCGCTAATACTGCAGAAGAGCTAGTAAAAAGAGTTAAACTGAGAAAGTTTCTGAATTATTAAAATTACTAATCTTTTAGAGGTATATTAAAGGAACATGCCTAGCAGTTCCTAGCTCTGTGCTCAGTAATGATGCCAGCAATGCTCAGGGGACCGTAGGTGGTGCTAGGGATCCGAACTAAGGTGGCAATCCTCACAGTTCACATAAGGCAAGTGCCTTATCTCTTTTATTGCCTCTCTGGTCCTTCTTACATTTCCCTTAAAATATAATAATAAGTAACATTATTATACATGTAAGAATCTTACTCAGGTGATGATTATATAGTAATTGTAATTTGTGCTAGAAAAGTATTCACAAATTCTAGTGTATTTGTGCACCTTTTTGAAGTAAAAACAACAATGATAATTGTTATCTTGAGATCTTGGGATTTAGAACTCAAGAAAGAGATTCTATTCAGCAACAGAAATAAATATGATTTTCCCATCAAGTTTTTTAATTAGGAAGAAACACTCATGTATATACATGCACACATACATACAAGTGTATGTGTATATATATACATGTACATCCATATAACCATTGCATAGATTTCTCTGATGTTCATATTTTAGAATTGATTTCCTGCCTAAATACATTGTATTTAGTCATAATGTTTTTCTTTTAAAATTATTTTCTTAGTTTCTTTCCCTCTGTTAATGTTATTTTGATGACTAGGAATCACCTGTTTGAGTTGAGGTGTTCATGTACAGTGGTCCTCAAACTATGGCCCGCGGGCCACATACTGTATTTGTTCCCATTTTGTTTCTTCACTTCAAAATAAGATCTATGCAGTGTAGATAGGAATTTGTTTATAGTTTTTGTTTTTACTATAGTCCAGCCTCCAACGATCTGAGGGACAGTGAACTGGCCCCCTGTTTAAAAAGTTTGAGAACCCTGAGGTCACACATTTGGTAGTTGTGCATACACTAGTCAGTGATCAGCAGCATTGATACTTCTCAGTTGTGATTTTTCACATACATGCTCATGAGCAATTGCATGCCTTGCCATGCTTCTTGTACATCTAATATGAAGTGATCACTAGTATTCTCCCTCTGTGGTCAGATGCTCAGTATATTGGTTTCAGCTGAGGCTGAGAAGTGCTGTGCCAGTAGGTGCAACTGACAGAAGATTTGCAAGCATACTACACACACACACACACACACACACACGTGCATGTTGCTCAGAGTTCAAACTCAGTCTCACATGTACAGATATACAAGAGAGGCATTAACTACTTTATTTTTCTCTTGGATCTTAAAATCTTTTTATTTTTCCATTGTGGTCCTAGTGGTTGAACCTAGGAACTCATGCTAACAATTCAGTCATATAAGCAGTTGCTCATCTGAAGGAGGAATAGCAGCAAGTAAAGAATAGGAGAGAAAAGTGGTTCTTTAGAAAATAGTGTGTGGGTCTTGGTCTAAAAGAACAATACGCACATTTAAAGTTTGTAAATTATATATTTCCAATTTTATAAATGCTCAAAAGTATTTATTTGTGGTCAGGTTTCAGTTTGAAGAAAGGTATTTTAAAGTTATTTAAATATATTTGGATAGAATGTGCAAATTCAATCTAAAATCTTTAGTTCTTGGTTTTGCTTTTTACAGTCCATCAGATATTTATGGGTCAGTTCATGAGCATAAGTTCTTACATCCTTTGGACTTCACTGAGCTATTTCAGATGAGAAGAATGGGACCTCTCACTAAATTTCTTTGGTTTGTCTGTTTTGACTTTTTTTTTAAAATGTTTTTTGGGTTACACCAAGTGGTGCTAAGTGTTTACTCCTGGCTCTGGACCCTGGAATCACTCAAGGCAGGTCTGGAATGATCCTATAAATTACTGGAATCGACTCTGGGTCACATGCAAAATCAGTACATGGGCACACTACCTTCATTACATTACTTCAATTTTTAATGTTCCACTTTTGATAATTGTGCAGATTTTTTCAAAGTGAATCCAATATTAGTGGTCTTGATTAATCAATACAATAGTAACATATCATGTTATATATTTTCCTAATTTTTTTGAAATTTCCAGGAAATCATCTCTGTTATCTACCTGTATTACCTGTGTTTTAGCGAAGTAAGGATAAGAACTAAAATTTTGCATTCATTTTTTATGTATAGGAGTAATGACTTTATTTTGATGAGTGTGAGACTTAACTCTTAATTGAAGCCATAATGTAACTTAGGCATTATTGTCCTATAGAAATATTTTCTACCTATTATATTTGCTCTTCTTTTAAATAACCTTTAAGTTATAATTTAAATTATAGTCTTAAAACTAAGCTTTCTTTCTCAAGAGCCCAATGTAAAATCTAATTTCAGGAACCTTTGATTTCAACACTTTGAATGTCCTGGTGAGTATCCACATATACAAAGAAATGGTTGATATTAGTTGGATTCCTATTGTCATTGATTTCAATGCAATATGAACCCTCACATGGTAAATTCCTCCAATGAAATTAATTATATAAAGAGGTTGGGAATGACCATATTTTGCATAAAATACTGCCTACACTGTTACATAAACAGTGAAAAGAGCTACTTAATTTTAAGACTTTCTTAAGAGTATTCACAAGCTAACATGTTTTATTTTTTTAATTGGCTTGAAATTTTATTTTGAAGTTGTCACTTGGGCATATGCTTATGAGACATAGATTAACTTCTAATTTATTGTTGTCTTAGTAGGTTTTATTTAGAATTTAGACTTCAGAAACAAGATTTCATCCTTTGAAACCTTGAAAGCTGAATTGTACTGACTTTTTATCTTAAATTCCTGGTTTCAAATGAAAATTTCTCTTGTCAATTTATGATAAAAACATACAATTTTATAAAATATGGCAGATATGTACATATTTGCTTTTTAATTATATTTTATGACTAGAAGGTTTGTTCCCTATCACATTCTTATTAGTTCTCTAGTACATCTTTGCCTTCTCAAAGGCTAGACTTTGAAAAGTAGAGGATGGACTGTTTATGGACTGAGATTCTTATTAAAGGACAAAATGCCTAAGGAAGCAAGGTAGTTTAGTGGAAAAAAATTCCGACTTTGTAGTCAGATAGACCTAAGGTTGAATTCCATCTCTATCTATATAGCCTTGGGCAACACATTGTCTGTAAGGCAATTTCTTTACTCTGGAAATGGGGTAATATATCTTTTGGTAACAATGATAGATGTAATGATTTCAAAGTGCATAGTATAGTCAGGTAAATGATGACTTTTTTATTAAATGGTTATTATACTTGGTATTAGAATTTAGATTCAACCTACTAGGAACTGAAGCAGAAGGTTTTTTCCTTTGGATTTTTTTCTTTGGATTCATTCACTACTGAGAAAAAGAATGTCCTTAGACATACTGAGGGTGTAATCTAAACTGGTATATAAAAATATAAATATTTCATGTTTTTAATTTGTAAAAATTATCTCAATTTTATTGTAGGGTATTTTCACTCCCTTTTTTGGTTAAAACTAAAAAGGTTTCTAAAATTGAAGATCCAGGAATATGAATAATATTTATTTTGTGGTTTTCTGCTCAATCCATGCATATTGTCTCATTTACATCTGATATATAAGTATCTTGAATAACTATTTAAGAAGCATAGTTTTTAAACAATATTGGTGTGATTTGGGGATATTTATTTTTACCTCCTGAACCCTAAAAGAACTAATATTAATGTAGTTCTTTGAGGGTTCACATTAACGAGTTGAGCAAAGTTCTTTCTTTATTGTCAGCTTTCATGAAAGTAGCCACATTCTAGATTTCTTCCGATGGCCCCAAAGGGCATAATTATCACAAAAGAGAGGAAGTTGCAGAACAGCAAATTCCAGCTCAAAGTGAAGAATGTTCAAGGATTCTCTAGGCAAGGAATGCACAGCCTCCAGTGGGTCCTTCATCTTCAGAAAAGTGCGAAGATAGAAGTAGGACATGGACTGGAGTTTTGAAGGAGAGAATTAATCAAGTAGACTTTGATATTCCTTTTGAATCAAAAATTATATACATCCATCAGAGTTCTTTGTGTTGGCTGGACAGAAAGAAAGGAGATTACCCTACTCTGTGTCAGGAAGGAGGTTAAATGAAAAACAAAAAACAAGAAAAAAAAAAAAACACAACACTTCCCTGTCAGGAAGTGGGAGTACTGGAAGTATAACCTGAGAGGCCAGCCTGCTGTGCTATGGAACAGAAATGACCCTGCTCAGATATGGATATTAAGCCAAGAGAATATGGAAACTGACTGGACATAGAGGAAAATGCCCAGATAATGCATGATGGATGAACTGAATGGCAGATATACTACAGTGAAATTAGTGGATCGGGGGTGGGAAAGCAAAGTAGAAGAAAAAGAGGGAAAAGGATAGGGAAGAAGAGATATTTCTAAGTAATATCCAATCACACTTTTCTGGCAATAGCTTTTACAAACCTCTTAACTTCCCTGATGCCCCCAGATTCTCATTTTGAAACCCATATTACTAACCCCTACCTGTTGTGAAACTCAAGATAATGCAATAATAATTGTTTATATATCCAGAACTCTATCCTACAAATGGCTACTGCTGCCTTGGAATCAAGTTGGCTGGGAAGACTTCTAGCATCCTGTCTTGTCAAATTTGCTTGGGGTTCACACTAAAAGTAGGGGCTGAAAGGGGTGATTCTTACGCAGCCCAGTGTTAAAACTATTTTATGAAGTTCTCTCACCCCTGGTGAGAAAAGACACAAGCCTATCAGATCACAGTCAACATTTGTCCTTCTCTCTCCCTCAAATAAAATGCACTATTCTTAGATTTCTGCATTGATGAAAATGACTGATTCGGGGTCACACTCTCTTCTAACTGGGCTGTGCTGCAAATGCTTCTTTGTAGATACAGTTATTCTGTAGTGAAGGTGGTTGCTGTCACACAGACAATTTAGTGCTGCTCCCGACTTTTTTTTTTCATAAATGATTGCAGTCATATTGACAGCGGAGCCTTCACCCCATCTTTCAGGAATTGATTTCTTTCTTGAAGCACCAGGGAAGGGAGAGGCCTTTGTCAGGATTCTCATGACTAAATCGCTGCCATGAGCTAACGTCTCCAATTCTATGAGTCAGTGCTGGCCCAGGACTCTGTTTGGTAGGCAAAAGGAATGAAGACGCAGGTTAGACTGCCCTATCGTCATTCGTTCGCACAGTGGGAAAGCGCACTGAGCAATCATCAGCTCATGGCATCGTGAAAATCAGATGTTTGTTTCTTCTCCTCCATAAGAATGTAGAATAAGTAGAAGAGTTTAAGAGTTAATCATAATATTTTTAAAACCCTGTGATTTTTGTGTGTGCGTGTTTTGTTTTGCTTCAGGCAAAGAAGGCGAAATGATGTGTTTAGGAGATGAATGTTCTTTTTAGAGGCAAGATGGAGCGTGCAGGGGGAACATCTGTAACTCACCCATTTTATCTGAGATAGGGCCAAGACTTGTTTCTGTCTTAAAGCCTGTTCAAACATTTCTAACTTTAAAAAATATTTATACTGTTTGAGAAGATTCTCCTGAAAATGTGATTTTTTTTCCTATAACAAATAGATGCATTAATACCCCCAGTGTTTATAGTATTTTGCTTCATGGTGTGTGGGCAATTCTGTCACTGAGCTAAGTGTCAAGAGGAAGTCTGTGTAAAATACTAGGAATACTACAAGAGTTGATGGATCTCTCCAATGACCCAGCAATAACAAACAGAATTTTTACTTGGTGCATTTTTAAAAATGAGTAATCAAGATTTTTGTGCAAAGAATTATGAGAAATACTTGAATATTTGATCCTGACTACAAGGAAGTACTGGTCAAAACTGAATTCAATTAAAATGCAAAAGGGACAAAAGTTAGGGAAAAGGAATTTGTTTCAGAATATATGTTCAATGACAATATATTTGTTGTTGATATTTTTAGGACCAAATATAGCAGTGCTCAAACTGCTCTGAGAACTGACTTAGAGTGATGCACTGAGAACCATATAGTTCTGACTTTCCACATGCAAAGCATGTACACTAACTTTTGGGCTCTCTTACTGTCCCCAATAACATAATTTTTAATTCCCTATGTCTCTCTTTATCTTCTTTATTACATATTTATTTGTGTGTATATAAATACTTTGGCAAAGAGTGGTATGTCTTACTATCTTAATATTACTCTCATATTTCTTTAAATATATATGCTTCAATAGTATTGATATTTTATGGCAGGTTGCAACTAGACCTTTTTTTCCCTATACCTTTAGGAAAGAAGGATGAGAATATATTCTATAATTTATAATATATATTCATAGTTCACAAGCTAAATTGTCTCCCTGCAGTACGATCAGTGACCCCAGGTCTTCCTTTTTGCTTTTTCATCAGTACAACATGGAGGAAAATATAAACAAAAAAAAAGCATAATAAGAAAGAAGATGTTAAGGAAAATTTTGTAAGGAATTTCTAAAACTATGACTATTTTTGATATAATTAACCATTTTAGTTTCAAAAAGGAATAATATTGTAATGAAATTTTATTGAACACAAATAAAATATTTCAAATACTTTTCTGAGGCAACTTATGCATTGTAAATATAATTGTTCCCATCTTAAAAATTGAGAAACATTTTGTCATTTAGTGGAACAGGTTTCACTGCATATTATCATTTTCTCTGAAAAGATTTCAGTTAACATCTAAAATTTTTATTTTTCTTTGGGTCATATAGTCTTTTAAAGGTAGCCTGGAGAGATATTACAGCAGCTAAGGTTGCTTGTCCTGCATGTGACTGACCTGGGATCAGTCCCCAATACCCCATATAGTCCCCAGAGCCCTGAGAGTACACACAGGAATAAGCCCCGAAAGTCACTGAATTTGACATCAAAACAAACAGAAAAGATGAATAAAAAGGCAAGAATGCCAAAGTGTTAATAAATGGCCAATAAAGCAAGATATACTTCTTCATTATAAATATACTTTAGTATAAGTATTTTATATTATTAATCTGTTTATGCATTTTATGATGTTTCATTATTCAGGTAAATATTAATTTATTATTTAAGGTAAATGTTAATAAAGTAATTTTGAAGATACTATATATAAGGAGGGATAGGAGTAAAGTAGAAATCTGAGTAAAATATTTATAAAATGATGCAGAGGATTCTTCACCATATTAAAAACTGTGAGGATTTCCACAAATATGAGAAATAATAAAATGATAAAATACTTTTACTCTCTCAGCAATAACAATCAAGAGTACAATTATGGATGTTATATATTTCCCCCCAAATAATACTTTATATATTTTTCATCATATGCATATGCACATGACATTCAGGTCCCCTACTCAAGCTAGGTTGGATACTCATATCATTATGTCATAGTTATTATAATTCAGTGAGCCAAATCTGAGTTTCAAAACATTTGTATAGCACTAGAATTTGCAGTTTGAAGAAAAAGGTTGTAATTTTAAAGTTTAATAGTTGGGATGGCAAAGCAAATGATTAGTCAACTCCAGAATCCCAATTTTTTTCTTTTAATCCAATATAATCTCCCTTGCAGGGAAGAGAGCCAACTTTGAAGCCCATGATTCAATGCCTGATACATAGGCAACTTATAAATCAAATCAGTGGATATTAGAGCTATATACCATTGTGTTAACATATTGACAAATAGGTTAGCACTTCAAAGAGATTGCAGTGTTTTAGGAATACAGACCAAACAAGCTGTAATTTAGAGTGACGGGTGCTATCATCTGTCTGGAATATCTCTTTTCTCTGTCTGCTGGCAGACTTCACTCATCCTTCAAAACTCATCTCCACCCTCTCCTTTCTACCAAGAGTTATCCCACACATCCTCAAAAGTTCTTTCTCTTATCGTCATTACTTAATTTTGTTCTTTTATTACCTCCTTACCTTCCCTCTGTTAGTATAGCAATGAGTAAAAACATATGCACCCTTGACTGTGCACAAATACACACATTTGGTTGTGCTGCTCACATGCTCAGTCACAGT
Source organism: Crocidura indochinensis (assembly GCA_004027635.1). Taxonomy (NCBI): domain Eukaryota; kingdom Metazoa; phylum Chordata; class Mammalia; order Eulipotyphla; family Soricidae; genus Crocidura; species Crocidura indochinensis. The sequence continues at coordinate 5,205 of PVKC010017419.1, read as the reverse complement.
TCTCTCCAGGGGGTTCACTGCTCTCAGAGTCAGAGTTTAGCTGTGTTGCACCCCCATGTCCTTCCTATGGTTATCACTGGTTTCTGCAAAGCATTTAAGCTACAGTGTTTGCCAGGAAGGTTGCCCCTTGAGCTGAATGTGCACAAATACATAAATACCTAGTGCTGAACTGCAGCTAGAAATCACTTGTAATACCAGCAGTCACACACACAGAAGCTTCTAGTTGCAAATAGCAGAGCTTCCAGGAACACACAAGGCACATCAGGGAAACACCAAGAATCGGACTTGATAATGTCGTATTTACAAGGCAGGCCCTGTGACTAATGAAACATCTCCTTACCTCTGCTCATTAAATCTTGAATATAGATCTAATACCGTGATGTATGAAGGCATAGCATATGAGCCTCACAATTTTCCTATGAACTCAAATTCTTGGCTCTGTATTGTTATCTTTCTACCTTTTGCTCGCCTGGGTAATCTCAACATTTATTCGTTAAAATGATTGAAATAAGGGGCCCGGGAGATAGCATGGAGGTAAGGTTTTGCCTTTCATGCAAAAGGTCATCGGTTCGAATTCCTGTGTCCCTGTGCCTGCCAGGAGCAATTTCTTAGCATGGAGCCAGGAGTAACTCCTGAGCACTGCCAGGTGTTACCCAAAAACCACACACACACACACACACACACAAAAAATGATTGAAATTAAATGTGATATGGCACAGAAAATAATCTGATTCGCCTACCTCCAAAGAGGATTTGACATTTAGAGTTTGCTTTTCAAAAATGAGCAACGTATTGCGATAGGAAGTGAGAGAAAAGTATTGTAAATAAACAAAGGCCTGAAGACCCACATATAGTATGTGTGTCTAGATGTAAGAAATAATCTGGCCTGCTTGGAGCGTGCTGTATTGGGAAAAAACAGAAGAGCAGTAAGCGAGACAGCAGTAAAGTATACAGAGGCAGGCTGGGAGAAGGATCTGTACTGTCCTCTGAGTTTATTTCTGAGATTGCAGATTTATTTCAAAGGCAGCTTTGAAAGACTATGAATAAGGGTGGGAGGGATGACCTCATGCAGTATTGGAAGAAGATAACTGGTTACAATGTGGAGGTGGGAGGATTGGAAGCAGCAAGAGTGTTTGGGAGGATATTGTAATAAGATAAGATTATTTCTTCCAGATAAGAAATAAAGGCAAGAAAGATGGAGGTGAATATGAGGTTACAAGTCAAATTTTCCATGTTTCAGATATTGAGACCCACTTTCCAATAAGTTGATTGTTTCACTTTCTAATATTAGAGCATTATCTATATTAGTTGTTCCCAAGCTACACTGTGTCAGGTTTATAGACACATTGAGACAGCTGATTCATTACTCAGATGTTTGGGACAGTATATTTTCTTTTCTTAGGATTTGCTATTTTTCTTACTGGACTGCTATGAGAGTATGCACGTATCTGTCTGTCTGTAGATGACCTGATAAAATATCTTGTTCGCTTTATTTTTTTTGGTTTTTGGGCCATACCTGGTGACGCTCAGGAGTTACTCTTGACTATGTGCTCAGAAATCGCTCCTGGCTTGGGGGACCACATGGGACGCTGGGTATCGAACCCAGGTCCACCCAGGGTCAGCCGCATGCACTATCAATGTACTATCGCTTCGTCCCCAATACATTCTCTTCTATCTGGCATTTTTGATGCTTGAAATATTTGGAAACTGAATAATTCTTGGTTAGGGAACCAGTGATTGACTTGAAAACTTCGACCAAACAAATGGCTGCTTTGGGTTTCAATGTTCCTAGCTAAGAAAGATATATATTGGACAAAAAAAATGTAACATCCTGTATTGTTTCTTATTCTAATTAATACGGTAGTCACTTTTGGATTTGTGCTGGGAAAAAAATGTCTGATTTAAGCTATAGAAAATGAAAACACCTTTTCTGTCTTAATCATCATATAAATTCACTTTATTAAAAACTGACAAGGACATATTAAGATCTAGTATTGCTAGAAAAATAGATTTTTGTGCATTGACAATAGGTTATAGTCAGTGAATTGTCAGTAAATTCAATTTAAAAATGATCAATTTAGTTGTGCTAATGTTATATATGAGAAATTCATTACAATATATTTACTATTAATCAACAGTCTTTATGTTTACAGTTATCCAAAGAAGGGTTCAATTATCCTGATAGATTGTTTAGTTCTAGTTTATTAATGGCAAAGACCAAGAGAACCTTTAGGCATTAAGGTAAATGAAACGAGGTGTAAGGAATCCAATTAAACTTAATTTTTATTCTCATCCTTGAAATTCATTTATGAGAAGACTACGACAGAGATTCCTCGAATTTATATTGAAGTTATCTTGATACATTTATTCTAGTAACTAGGTTTATGCAAGCAATCCAGAATCAATTTTAGGACTCTATTTCCCATTCTCTTCCACGTAATTATTTTATCCTAGTATTTTTTAATTTAATATTTATTTTTTTATTTTGTTTGGGGGCCATGCCTGGTGATGTTCAGGGGTTACTCCTGGCTCTGTGCTCATAAATAGCTCCTGACATGCTCAGGGCACCATATGGGATGCCAGGAGCCTAACCCAAGTCCATCCCAAGTCAGTCGCTTGCATGGGAAATGCCCTGCCGCTGTGCTATCACTCCAGCCCCATTTTATCATAATGTTAAGGGAAAGAATCAAAGAGCTGAAGAAGCATAAACAGATTATTTTAAAGTTATAGTAGGTACAATGATCGAAACAACTTCTATCGAAATTCATATCATTTCTAATTAAACTTAGAGCCAATAACTTTTATTCTAGTCATACAAGTTTCTTCAGATATTTGCCCATTTAATCTTTTAATTAGCAAACAAAATGTAACCTTAACATTTTTTTCAAACATGACAAACCGTTACTCTTCCAGGGGTAAATATATTTATTTTATAGCCTTGGAGAGTTCTTTATATAACAATCATATACAATTTTATAATTATTAATATTGACTAAATATTAATAAAGTTAAATTTAACTGAATACACCATCAATTTAACTTTCCTGGACACTGAAGAGAGGGAAATGACTATTCTGAGAACTACAATCAGATGAGTGACATGACTTTGATGAGTTAGCTGAGAGAGAATAGTACTTATATTGTACTACTGTTAGCAGAAAGACAGTTTATCCTATCTGAAGTTCAGCTTTATGATCAATGATTATCTGCTTGGTAAATGATACTTGACATTTAAAAATTATAGTTAAGAGGCAAATTTGAACAGTCTGTCATACTTCTGATACAAAGAGTTAACATGTGGACTTGAGTAGCAAGATAAAACAATAAACCACTTCACTCTCACTGTGATTTTAACATTCATTTTTTTGGGAAAAGAGACTCTGTTCATTTAAATATGAAAATATTTTGTCTGAATCCACCTAGAAATTGAATATCAATGTCAGTTTTTCAGTTTTCAGTTTATTTCTTTAGGCTATAGGGCTGACTCCTGGCTTTGTGTTCAGGGATCACTCCTGACAGTGCTCAGGGGGACATATGTGATTCAATGCCTTGCCTACTGTATTCTCTTTCTCATTCTGGTCAATAATTTAGTACAATTCATAGTAGTAAAGTATCCAGTATTCATTGTTAAAAATATATTTTCTAAAAAAAAATTAGAAGTGGGGCCAGAGAGATAGCATGGAGGTAAGGTGTTTGCCTTGCATGCAAAAGGTCGGTGGTTCTAATCCTGGCATCCCATATGGACCCCATGCCTGCCAGGAGTGATTTCTGAGCATTGAGCCAGGAATAACCCCTGAGTGCTGCCAGGTGTGAGTCAAAAACCAAAAAATAAAATAAAATAAAAAGAGTATTAGCAAAATAGTGTTTGCATTACAGATCCCATTGACATATTTAATAATATCAAATACATAGTTTTATTTATCCATTTTTATGTGTTATTTCTCCTAACATTCACTTTATTCTTGTGCTATGCTTACCTCTTTGCTGGACAATGGATAAAGTAAGATTGCCTTAATCTTAAGTTAAGTCTCTTGGCAAGAAAACAAATGAAAACCTATCATTATAATAGAAGGTATATTAAAATCTGAATAACATACAGATAAAAATTTTGGAAGTAAAAATGTCACTGAGTGTGGTTTGAGTGAAAATGTAAAAATGGAATGACATCACTTACCAGGAGCAATTGAGACAAAACAGTCATGTAGAGTTTCATAAGATTTGAAAACATTTGTGAAAAATTGCTCTCCACCATACCAGTGAACTTGAAAAACGTCATGTTTTCCTACATAACTAGCCTTTTCTGAATGAGATAGGCCAAAAGCGGTCACTCAAAGAAACAGTCTAGATTTATGTTGTCTTTGTGGTTTCCTGTTCAGTTTTAATGCTGCCAGCTTCCCCTGAAATGAAAACCAATATGGCATTCATTGTCCTGCTAGGAGAAAATAGCCTTGTACTATCAGTGACAACAACTGCAACAACAACAACAACCATAACAACAACAACAACAAATCCTTGTGTTCTTTATGTGGAAGAGAGTTATTCAGAGCAACTTCTTGAGGTTCTGTGGATCTGAGTTTTCCTTGTTATTTGAATCATTATATTAAATTGCCATGAAATCTTTTAACTTTCATGTAAAACAAATGAAGAGGATCATTTGTTTGCATTGGGACCATACCAGTATTATTCAGGGGAATTTTTTTAAGAAGAAATTTCTGTTGAATTCCTCAGAGGCTGTTTCTGGTAATACCCAAGAGACTATGTGCTGCTAGGTATTAAATCTGGGGCTCCCACATGCAAAGCATGTGCTCCAACCCATGAATCTCTAAATCTCCAACCTCTGCAGAGAATAATTTTAAGGCAGAAAGTTTCCTAATTTTTTTATGAGATTTTTTAATGGGTTGCGACAGGTAGGCCCAGGAATCATTATATATTATTATTCTATATCCAGGAATCACTCCTCAAGGGCTTGTGGTCCATATGGGATAGCAGGGATTGACCTACATTGAATATGTGCGAGAAAAGAACCCTACTGCATATACTATGTCTATGACCCCCAAGTCTTATCTTAAATTATGTTTTAGGTAATTTTTTATTTATAATAATAAAAATTTTATTAGGCAATATGCTTTGAGTTTCACCACAACCTTCTCAGTTCTTCCTGTTGAGCTCATGAAGACACAGAATCTCACAGTGAAGGATCAATCT
>PVKC010017418.1:0-20226 GCA_004027635.1 Crocidura indochinensis | reverse complement strand
TGATCTTGATGCCATATATGGTCTAATGTCATGTTCCAAAGGTCTTGCTGGTCTGGGTCTTCCAATCTCCGGTTGTGGAAAGCCGTTTCTCAGTCAGTGGAAGTTACCGAGAGTCCCATTTTTCTAATAAACTACTATTTGTCTACTTCTCAGGATAAAAACCCATTGTATTGGTAGGTTCAGCCATTTGAGTTCCCTCGGACCAAGTTAGAATAGAGAGGATGTTTTCTTCTCGTGCCCGAACTCCAAAACAAAGTGGAAAATAACATATAATCCTATGATCACTCATCTAGCAATTACTTCTCAAACACCTTCACTTCCATTCTATCATAGTTGCACTCAACAGTGAACCAAATGGTTCCATTCCTTGTCTTTTGAACATTTCATCAGGATGTGTCCTTCTTACATATTCTTCCACAAAAATGAGAAGAGTCAAAAATATTAGGAAAAGAGGAGAAAAGAATAATGGTCTGTAATGTTCTATTGTTCCTGTTGATAAAGCTACTTGTTCTAGCATGACTTTCTTCTCACCCCATCCTCCAAAAAGGTAGGTCGCTCTTTATATTGCACAATAGGTAGGACTTTCTGTGACAGTAGAAATAGTCTCCATCTATGCAGTTTTCTAGGGTAGCCACCAGCTCTGTCTGGCTACGGAACACTTGAAAGATGGTGAAGAAACTTTATATGATTTATTTTGTTTGAAGTGGGGGGATCATATCAATTGGTGCTTAGGAGTTACTCCTGGCTCTGTACTCAGGGATCACTCACGGAGGAGATTGGGGGACAAAATGGAGGACTAAGTAATCAAGGCAAGCAAAGCAAGCACCTTACCTATTGTGCTATTACTCCAGACCTTTATGTTTAATCATATTTCATAATAATTAAAATGCATCTATTACTAGCACAGAGACAAGTGATTTACCTAATGGAGTCTACAGGCCTAAGATACTCATACCCTAGTCATCAAGGTCTACTGAGAATATTTTAACTACAGCTAGATCTATAACTTTCAAATATGCACTTTTAAATTGAAGCCTTGAGCATGGGCATAAACCCCCAAATCTAGTCTTTTTCAAAATTGAATTTTTTCCTCAACTGCTATGTTGAATGCATCTCCAGGTAGGTATGTAAAGCCAAGGCTGCTTAAAAACATTTTTTTTAGAAAAGCACCACTAAAAGGTAAGAGAAAGGGCAGGGAGTAAAAGAAAGGCTGATATTGTAGCATCCTATCAATCTCTGCTTCTAAATCTCTGTAGCCTTGAAAGAGAACATTAAGATATCTTTTACTCTCAGGCCTGGCTTCTCCGAGAAAGAGCACCATAAATGAAAGCCTGCTTTGTATGGCTATACTGTGATTTCAGAGACAATAAAATGACTTTTGGGGGTGGAATATAGGTTTGCATGTGTATGTATGTGTGTGCGTGCATGTGTGTGTTGAGGTCCTCGTCACTACAAAGCAATCTCACAATTAGCTACTGTTCACCTTCTTGGCTCCAGGTTTTCTAAAGATAATTATGATGGCAACATTTTTTAGCCATCTGTCTACACTCAGGGCACTTTCTTGGATCTTGAAGGATTTAACCATAGTATCAAAGTCACAGGTCCATGCTGACCTAGTCAGCTTGGAACTTGAGCAGTTTTCAAGGACTCAATCAGATATGGAACACCCTTCACTGGAAGATACTCTTGACAGTTGGGCTATGGCCAAGGTTGATCTTTCGTTGGGACACACCAGCCTCGCCAGGAGTCCCTCTGGTGTGTCAGTGTCTACATCGCCCAGCTGTTAACTATTTTTAGTATGGCTTCTAAATAGCATGGCCCTGCCAGGCTTCCAGGAAATGAAATGATTGTAGTGAGAAGACAATGCGCCACACCAGCATTGACTTATTTAATACTGTATTGAGTCAGACAGTGAGAGAGACAAATAGGAAAATAAATAATTACCTTCTGGGAAAACTTGAGCCAATACTAAAAAGGAAGTGTTTATGAAAAGCTGTGGGAGGCTAGTGGAGGAAGTCATTAGTTTGACATGGGTGTCTCAGCACAGTTTGAAGGAGAAAGTGATATTTGATCTGGGTCTTAAAGAATGAGTAGATTTTTCACCTGACTCAGTGCATACTAAGCAGAAGGTAGAGTTAGGATAAAGCCACAAAGTATGGAACATTAGAATGAAATGCAGTTTATCTGATGCCTAGAGTTTGGGTGTGTAGAGATTGGAGATAGATAGTCCAATGGAAGATGAAGTTAACAGGAACCCCAACAGGACTGTTTTGAATGTAAGTGATTGTGGAGTTTGATATGGAGAATGGAGAATTTGGATATGAAACACAGAGGAGGAAGGGTTTGAAAATGGTTTTGAAGTGATGAGGGTTTCAACGCAGAGGATCTGATAAAAGTGGACTTTCTTAAAAAGGATGCAGGAGTCTTGGGTAGAAATGAGACTTTTAGTGTTGGACAAGAGATTTTTTAGGTGCTCATTTCAGTTGATAGTTGAAAATCTACCAACAATTTATCAGCATGTTACTTTAGCTATGTAGTTATGATTGAAATCTTCTCTGTTTCCATTCCTTCTGAGCTGTTATATTCCATTGACTTTTCTACCCCATTAGCTAATAAATAATCAAGGTCTCGTGGTGACAACAGAATTTCCACCTAAAAGGGAAATTAAGATAACTGTCTGACTGGATGGTGAAGCTATATTGTATAAGAAGTCCATGGCTCTTAACTGAATTGCTTATTAGAGTCTGTAAAAATATAAAAAGAGGGACCAGAGCAATGGAACAGCAGGTAGTACAGTTTGTTTTGCATGCAGCCAACCCAGTTTTTATCCCCTGCATCTCATATGATCCGAAGAGCCCACCAAGAGTAATTCCTAAGTGTAGAGCCAGGAGTAACCCCTGAATAACACCAGTTGTAGCCCCACCCCCCAAAATAGGGCAAGGAAAATGAACCAATATAAGATAAGCCACTTAAGAATTTTATGAAAACATAGTTTTCATTTTTTACACTTTTTGCTTATGATTTGATTCTTTTTTTTAATATATTTTATTTAAACACCTTGATTACATACATGATTGTGTTTGGGTTTCAGTCATGTAAAGAACACCACCCATCACCAGTGCAACAATTTGATTATTTCTGATAATATACTCAAATGCTACTTTTGAATTTTTTTTTTTTTGGTTTTTGGGTCACACCCGGCAGTGCTCAGGGGTTACTCCTGGCTCCATGCTCAGAAATTGCTCCTGGCAGGCACAGGGGACCATATGGGGCACCAGGATTCGAACCGATGACCCTTTGCATGAAAGGCAAACGCCTTACCTCCATGCTATCTCCCGGGCCACTACTTTTGAATTTTAACAAAAAATACTCAAATACTACTTTTGAATTTTAACAAAAAAATAATTACTAGTTTAGGTCATGTTTTTTTATTATCTTTATTTATATAATTTGATTACAAACATGATTGTAGTTGGATTTTAGTCATGTAAAGAACACCCCCCCCTTCACCAGTGCAACATTTCCATCATAGTTCTCATTTTTGAATTAAAATTTTTATTAATTGAGATTATGTGGTTTACAATACTATTAATAAGATAATTTAAAACATAAAAATAAATAAACAATACTATTAACAATTCCTTGTTGAAAAAGCAGTTCTTTACCCCCAAATGAATTATGCAATCAGTTTCCCAAGATCAATCAATAAAACTGAAACAGAACAAATATGATGAATGAAAATACATAATTTTACACATGGTTCTCATTTTAAGAAACATCGAAAATGGGTTTATAAAGGTGAGTTACTTTTTGTTTATTTTGAGTTGTGTTTTGTGGGGAGGAGTTTGATAAAGATTTAAGGGATTTAATACACTTTGAAGCCCCTAGTTGCCGCCTCCCTGGTGAAGACTTCATTCCAACATTCTAGGTAGAATAGTTTCTCCCCTGACATCTAGCTAATCAATTTGTGGCTTCATTGCTTCAAGATCTCGTTTCAACTATGAAGATTTTAGCTACTAGAGCTATGCCTGCTTCAACTGGGCTGGATTCTACATCTATTGAACTGTTTCTTTCATGAATCATTCGCAGGATATAGCCAAAGTAATGTAACTGTGTCCCCTATATTAAAGCTTTTATTAGCTCCTGTCCAGGCAGAGATAACAGTGGCCTCTGGAAGGGCTGTGAGGAGTCATTGTACGCGGTGAATTCAGATACCTTGGTAGGTCTGTGATCTGCAAACTTCACTCTGTGTAATCATATAGATCTGTAACCACTACTCATGTATGAACTTAGGTGAAGTCTGCTAAAGATTACAGCAGATATGCCCGTTTAGAAACTTCTACTGGCTACTGTTTTGTTTCAGGATGGCTGGCAGAACCACAAATTGAGTTTAAGATGTATCTTGAAACCCTCTAGCCATGCTCCACATTTGATCAGAATCAGTCAACTCCTTTGAAAGTTATTATGAAACAAATAGGGGAGATAAAAGCAAAATGCTGAGTAGCTGAGGTGAAACAGACCCCTTGTTTTGGTTGGTTATTTGATCTCAAACCATATCCTGTCATTAGGCACATTGTCAGATTTAAGGACTAATTCCAGACTCCTATTTGTGCAAGAGAAGTCTGTGAACACAACAGAGGGGAGGAGGAAGCGCACTCAATTTGTTGAATCCCTTCTCTCCTCCTTTTCCTCTTTCTTGTTTTAGAAGCAGCTCTGCTCTGCTCTGCTCAAGGTTGTACCTACAGTGGGACTTTGGGGACCTAGAACCAGGGGCAAACTGTACATTTAGACGGTCCATGGCTCTTAAACCTTCCACTCTGGAATCATAACTTGGGATTCTCTGCTTGCAGTGGAGAGGGCGATGACAATATATCAAAGGGAAAGAAACATTTTTAAGTGTCTTTCATTTTACGTAATACACAACAGTTTGCTGATCATCAGGTTGATGTTTCCATTTGAAATCTTATCCATTGGGAGTTCAGGGAAGACTGCAAGGCAACATTCTCAAAACTGCGGGTATTTTCAGCAAGCAGGGAAGAACCAAATTAGCCATATCCAAGTAGACAGAAGAGAGATGTTTGATCAGGTGGTTACGTTCAGACAATTGTATTTCCAGCAGAGAGTGCTTCTCTTTGTTTCAAGCTCCGTGTATAGAGTGGGTCTTCTCTGGAGTGGAAGGCATAGGTCATTGAATCCAGACTCTTAGCCATCAGACAGGGAACTTTGCCAGATCATGTGCTCTCAGGGAGAGCCAGAGAACTGTCAACGAAGCAGGTGATGGACATCTCAGTTGCTGTTCATTTGCCCTGTATTTGAAGTAAACTGGAATGCAACTTCTGGTAAAGTATCCATGCACGGTTAGGCCATGGGTGTCAACAGCAGAAATTCTTTCCCCCTGACACTTTCTGATGACAGATTTCAAACAGTTAGCACACTTCTCCCAAAGTACCCCGCATAACTTAGCTGGAAAAAGTAGCAGAAATTCAGACTCCAGATTCTGTTTGTGTATCATCCCATGACTTTTCAGTGCTTTGTCTTCCAAAGGAAAAAGCTAGTTGTTCATCTTGTGCGAATAGACATCGCCTCTGGCACCTTGAGCACCATGTGGCTGAAACGTGTCTGTTCCTGCCCCCGGTCCCTTGTCCTGTCAGTCATCTCCCCATGCTTTCATTTCCTCAGACCTGAAGTTTCAGAGCCACCCTGGATATTTTCTTTTATGATTCTCCAAGTCCAGCTAGATCCTGACATCTCCCTTAGGAACTGCTTTACTGCTCCCAAATTCTCTGAATGTCTTTTCTGTGCCAGATCCCCTAGAAAGTACTTTGTCTGCATCCAATCCCTTTAGGAAAGTTATTATTACCCCCAATTTTACAGATTAGAAATAGATCCATACTCCTTTTTAATTTCAGTTTCTGGGGGCCCACTTCTGGCAGTACTTGGGGTTATTCCTGGCTTTATGGTCAGGAGTTATCTCTGGCTGTACTTAAGAAATGTTATATGAGTCTGGAGATTTGAAGTGGATAAAGGACATGCAAGGCAAGTGTGTTGCCTCCTGCACCCTTCGACCCAATATAATACTTTATTCCCACACTCCTGTGCTGTTCTCTGTTGCATTTTGGCCATACCTCCGAGCTACCAGTTTCTGAGCCATTGCTTCTCACACCCAACTTTTCTCTTCTCATCCAAGTTAAAAGTGTTCTTTCTCTTTGAAACACAGCTCTTGCCACCTGTGACCCCAACCCTACTGTCTACTCATCAAGACAGCTCTATTAGTCATTACTTTTCTTGCCAGTGTGCATGTCTCTTTTTAAATTGGATCTCATGCCCTTGACTCCTGTAGAGAAGAGGAGTGCTAGGAGGATGAGTCGTTGACTATTGCCCTTTGCTAGCCACTGTGGTCATCACTCATTCACACATCTGATGGCAACTATACTGAAGGAAGCAGCTTAGGTGCTGAAGAGAGATAGTAATATGATTCACCATCCCTCCTTTTGTGGGGCAAGGGGTTCCCAAAGGATAATCAGAGATCCTAGGGGCCAATCAGTTTGGCAGTTCAGTTCCAAAGCCTAAGAATGCAATGCTTTGGGGCTCTCAGGGCCACACTCAGCAGTGCAGGGACCTGGGGTATGTGGTGCTGGGGCTTGAACCCGGGAGTGAGCCATCTCCCTGGGCCATTTTTACTGTAATGTTGCAGCACTTCTGAGCCATCCACCCTGGTTCAATATCTGAATGTTCCCTTCTGACATAAAAGGAACAGTTCCCTCCTAGAAGTGTTTTTGAGAGTTTGGCTTCATTTCAGACCTTAGTTAAGCTTGTCATACTGTTCTTGAACAAGAACTCTTCCCTTCTGACTTGTCTCTGTAGAAAGCAGCATTTTGAAGTCCCGTTTTTACACCTTGAGAATTCTAGTTTTTAAGGAGGAGCCCCCTCTTTACACCTTGAGAAACCTAGTTTTTAATGATACCTCTAATGGCAGCATTGAGATGGAAAATGTATCTCAATGGGCTGACTTCAGCCCAGCTCTCTGTTTGGAGTACTGCTTCACCTTTCTGTTTATGATTTCCCCTAAGACATTGTCCCTTCTCCTCCATAGTACATACATTCTATTCATTTCCTCTCAAGATGAACTTTTAAAGGAATATTTTACATTTACTGTGGCAGTGGAATAAATACTGCACAGCACAGTTAAGCTTTAGGGACTCGCACTTTGGAAAATGGTCAACTAGATCATTCCAATCGGTGGGTCTATTGAAGGTAATGGAAAAGAATGGAATAAAATATAGAGAAGTTTCCAGATCAGCTCCTGTGACATGGAATTAATTAATGGGTTTGTGGTTAATGTGCTAGTAAACCCTCTATTTCACTCAATGTTCACTTTCTTTAGGGGGTAGGAACAAGAACATAGTGTTTCTTTTGTTCTTCTGAGATTAAAAGAGACGTCTGGTATCACTTAGTATTGATTGAGGAGGGAAGGTGGTGTTAAAATTCTGAGCATTTCCCAGGTCTCCATTGTTGAGAAATGATTTGGAGAGAAGGGGGAGGGAGGGAGAGAATGAATGAATGAATGAATGAATGGAGTGAGTGAGTGAGTGAGTGAGTGAGGAGTGACAGCTGTAAGTAGTGGCCCTCACTTCTCAGAGGCAAGAAGCTATTGGCCAAATAATCACATCTAAAAGCTTTGAACCTCCCCACATAGTCAGCAGACAAGGGGCCACAGGCTCTGCCATAAATTCTGGAATTAGTTCAGAGAGCAGAAGGCGGGACTTGCCCTTGCTTGAAGTCAAAACCAATCTGAAAGCACAGTACCTCAGCCCCAGGGTGAAACAAAGAACTTGCTTTTTGAAATCTGAGCTCTGGTTTTGTGGGGGTAGGCTGTGTGTGTGTGTGTGTGTGTGTGTGTGTGTCGGGGGATTAGGGCCTCTGTGTGTTGGGGGTTGGGGTCTGTTCCACTTGTACAAGCAAACATTCCAATAATTTTGACCCTACAAAAATTATATGACCCTTTCATCACAGCAGGTTCCATTTTCCAAGGGCCTAGGCTTTGAGTCTCTACTGATTAGAGGTGTGCTGTGAGGATTCTTATTATTTATGTGTTTCCTTTCCAATGTTTCTTATATTAAGTGTCAACAAGCTCCACTCATGCTACCTCATTTCTGAAAATTAACTCAGAAAATAAAAGAAATGAAGATTCTCTCCCTCTTGGCCATGTCCCATCTCCATCGTGTGATAAAGTTTGCTGGTAACAGCCAAGTACAACACGAGGCTCACAGCAGGTCTCTGGGTCTGTGGCTGTCTTATCAGTGGCTTGTGTTAATTCAGGCTTCCTTCCAAGAAGCTTGCAAGTGCTCTTTTACTGCACATCACATCATGTCAAATCTGTTCTCCCTCCCTATTCCCTAATCTTGCTTAATGACAACACCATTAGCACTATCTTTCCTCCTACTGCCCTGCATTAACTGTTCCTCCACTGACCATTTTTTCCTTTTATTTATCTTCCCCTTTCCCTGGATGCTCACCAGGTCTTGCTTAGGATTTTGCCCTGATTTCTAGGACGGTCACTCCTGGCTTCAAAAATCACCCTGATTCCAATTATTTTGACATAGCTGGGTGTTCATTATCTGGTATCTTTGGACTGGCACTTCTCTGCCAGTGCCTTTTCTCTATTCCCTTCTTGGGGTTCATCTGCCAGTACCTGCACAGAAGGTTCCTTCTCTACAACATTCAGAGGAAGAGATTATGCTCTTGAGGCCAGACTTCTGGGGCACTTGGTTGTGCCTGCACTTCAACCCTTCTTTCAACGGACTCACTTTCTAGCTGGTGCTTGGTAATAATGAGACTGTGAACCCCTTGAGCTCAGGGATGAGGATTTATTTGTCTCAAGAAGGGACAGTGACCTGGCCCTTGGAAGCTCCAGAAATGAACGGAATGAAGAACCAGTCAGCATTCACTGTGAGAAGTCAGAAACAACATTTGTCCAAAGTCCTTCACGGTACAAAAAGAAATTGGGGTCATTGTCACTCCTGTCCCAATCATTAGTGACTAGGTTTTGGTGTATCCTCAGAAGCGAAGTATTCAGCTGCCATTGGTAACTTGATATATCAGCTGGTAATATACAAGTATGCAATTATGGCAAGAACTGGGGAGCTGGGCTGATAGATAACTATATGATACTTGTGATACTTTTCACTCTCCAGCAGCATTTACTCATTGAAATAGAGTGTAAGCCACAGTTGTGATTTGGCATTTTCTTGAATCCACATTTAAAATGTAGAAAGAAGGGCCAGAGCAGTAATACAGTGGGTAAGGTGCTTGCCCTGCACTTGGCTAAAGCAACTTCGACCCCCAGAACCTCCTATGGTTCCCTAAATTCCTCCAGGAGAGACCGCTGAAAGCAGAATCAGGAGTAACTCTTGAGCACTGCAATGTAACACCAAAACCAAAAAATAAATATGGAAAACAACAAAATGTAAAAAGAAGTATGATCATTTTAACAGTGCATTTTATTTAGGCCAATATCCCAAAATGGTTACCTTTACAGAATGCCACCAATATTTTAAGCATTTTTTTGGTCAATTCTATTACACCTTCAACGTCTACTATGTGCTATACACTAAAGGCATGGCTTAATTCAAATGTTGGCTTTGCTTCAGAAATTCTTGATCCAGGTTGAGGTTCATAAAATGGACAGTTGAAAAAATAGATTCCCACAGTCCATTTTCCCCCAATCTATTGAAAAACTTTCCAGTCACAGGTTTCAATGGCAGAGTTTACATGGAAACGAATTCAAAGGAAATGAGATTGAAAATTCCTCAGTCACACTGTGTCACTGCAGGTGCTCAGCTTAGGGGCTCCTGTGGTTAGGGGTGACCATTTGAAGACTCCTAGCCCCAGGCCACAAAGATTTTTATGACTGTTGTGCTCATTTCCTCCAGCTACCCTCCACAACAACTTCATTTTCAAAAGAGAGAGATGGAGGAGAAACCATGATGGGGAGAGTTATTAGAGAACTAAATGAACCAATGTTGGCTCTTTGTTGACAAAGTGCTTGAAAATCTAAAGAAAAACACGTGTAATTTACAGATCTGTGTTGTCTGGGCTGAACTGTGAGTTGCTTTCTGTGTTTATGCAGCAGCTGTCCCCACCTCCACACACTGATCCATGTTTCCTTCCTCTATCCCACCACAGTGTCAGATAGCACATGTGTCAGTTGCATGTTTGCTCTTCAGTTTCACGGCCAAAGCATATTTTTAGATGCTCATAGCCCTTTTCAGCTTCGAACATTTTTGAGATTTCAGTGCTTAACTGTGTTTGAGCGATCAAATATGTGGAAAACGTTTTTCTCAGCCAAGCAGACTATTTTTCCAAATCCAAAATAGTTGCATATATTTTTCCCCTTTCTTCAGGCTTCTTATTGAATGGCACTCCAGAGGCCAATTTAAAGCTTAAAAAGTGAGATCCAAAATGTTCTGGAATAAATGAAAATGAGGTGTGGCATCTAATCCAGTATCTAGCCACCCATGTTTCATGCAAAAGCTGAAAGTATGAAATTACTGAGAATTTCTCATTTATACTCAGAAACCAGGGTTAAGAATTGATTTCCCCAGAATTCTGTGAGGACAAGGCAGGGTGCCCTGGTTCACTCTGATGTGAAACTTGAGGCCTCAGAGGGAACCAACATGACTTTATATCCTAAGGGTTTCAAAGCAGGTGCAGTCTCTCTTTTCCTTTGGGAAACCTGCTGTCCACAGTTGCATGACTTGTTCAGCAGTAGTTCACTGAGCTCTTGGATGAAAATGGCAAATTTCTCCCCAAATGAGCTTATTATCTGCTGCTGTTGGGTGCAAGGCATCCTTCAGCTATGGCGGGAATTACAGCTTCCATCTGTTCCCTAATGTGAAAAATGTGTGCAGGCCACGGTGCTACCAAGCTCCATGAACTTGAGACACTCGGATCTGCTGACACATTTGAGTCATGACCCGCAGAATGGCCTTTGTCAATGATTTCATTACATATCCAAATAACCATCCTGAGGGTGGTCTGCATTTGTGATCTATGACAGTGTGGTGCCGACACATTTCTTGCCCTTGGAACTATCTGGCTTTTTGGCTTCGTTTTAAGAGTTGAGGATATATAACTACTCGGTGTAGTTAATCATGATTACTTTTGAAGTTAGCACAGAACCGCCAATATGAAAAATTCTTGAACATAGTTACAGCCAAATCCACATCATTAATTCTTGGCATCTTCCCAGAGGCTCTAGTTTTTCACCTTGTTCCATTCCACCATTCAGACAAATCAAATCACGCTTTGTGCTTAGAGAGCAACTTTCATCAGAAAATTGCAAGGCCCTCTGCAAACTTCTATTTTTCTGATCACAAATAAATATATTCAAGAAGCCCATGCATATCTAAGAGTGTTTATTTATGCTTGGTGTTTTCAACGGGTAAGAAAAATTAGGGCTTTTCACGTGTTCACTTTGGAATATAGACGTGTAATATGCAGACTTCAATTTGGCTTGACATATTTAATAAATATCCCTTGAGTCAGTGATTAGATACAGAGTCAGGTATGCTCTTGAGACTGTGGCCCAGCAATAAGGTTTTCTGATATTTTTATGTGCAACAACATTTTCACAGTTCCATCCTATGCATTAGAGGAAGAAATTATTTTTTATCAGTTCAGAACTGTTTCTCCTCAAAGACAGCATTTTTTGGCTAAGTAAACAGGATTAACTCCTCAGTTGAAAAATGTTGAAATTTAAGACTTAACTTTAATTGTTTGTGGTTGGGTGGCTGTTTTTTTTGTTTGTTTGTTTACACAATTTTATGGATCTATTTTCACAATAACTCATACCTTACTTTAGTGGACTGCTAAGTGTACTGGTGACACAGACATGCTAAGTATTCCTTTTGCCTAACCCCAGATACACAGGTAAATAATATTTCTAGCAATATAGGGTTATAAGTTGAAGTTAAAAGGAGCACTGTGAAGGAGTCATGATTAATTCAATGATGCAAGAGAAGTTAAGGGAATTATCCCTCAATTATGACCTTAAAATGTGCCCTTTCGAAGGCACACACGCACACATGTGCACGCATGTGTATGTTCTCTCTTTATTACTTTGACTGTTACTGAGGTGTAAAGAATCTACTAGATGACCCTGGGCCTATAGTGGATGATGGGGTCGCAAGATAAAAAGGAGTTGCCTGCATGACTGTGTGGAGCAGAGATGACTGCTTTGCCTGTGACATAAGCAAGAAATTGAACTTTGTTGTGTAGAGCCAGTGAGATTTGAGGGTTGTTCGTTACACGAGTTAGCCTACCCTAACTAATATTCTTCTAGATGTAGCAGAGAATCAATATTCTCCTTATACACATTCTACAAATTTCAAGGGGGCATGGAACATGCAGAACACATTGCTGGTGTTGAACAGTAGGTTGTGAAAATGCGTAACCAATGAGCCATGTGGCTCTTTGATCACCATGTCCAATTAAGCCACATGGTTACTGTGATTTTCTGGTTTGAGTCAGCCTTTTATCTGGGGAAGATGCAACCATAGACAGTTTCATGGGCTGAAAACAGATCATTTCAGTAAGCAGCTTCCCCAGAGGAGAGACAGAAGGATACAATGCAGAAATCCATAGGAATTACCAAAATCATCAGGTTTAATTTCAATAGTTCCCCTTTCTGAAATTCCTAATATTCAGCCCCTCTGCATTGCTCACTACCATGCAGCTCACCCTGTGGTCTTACTACTACCGGGTTCCTCAATCACATGTTGGCTGGTCAGTCATGTTGAGCTCTTAATGTTGAACCATTTCCTCTATAGACCATATATCTTAGAGGGTAGGGGTCGATTTAACTTGCCTTGCTGAAGTAGTGCCACAAGGCCTGGAGCACGTATGTTGTTGGTTGGAGGATTAAAGGGATGGATAAAAATATGATTTTGGTTATGAGCCACGGGCATTAGCGTTACCATCATTTATGAGCTGGTACTGAGGTCACTTAAGTGAGGCAAGCTGGGATGTTTCATCTTGTTTAAAAAAAATCAGGAAATTTAAGGAGGTGAGATGATTTTAGCTTATCCACAGTAAACACAAATCAACATTAGAAAGAAGCATAGGATCTATTTTTCAGGGTTTGTTTTATTAGCCTGTCAGTTTTTTAAGCACTAGGATTCAGTTAATTGATGGTGCAAGTAGTTCAGTAAAAACATTCAAAAACAAAAAGTACAAGTCCCATGTAGAACCAAATAGCCTTGTTTATGAACCAGGACAGATCTTGAGGCTTTACATTTCATGTATTCATTTGCCAAATATTTACTGAGCTTTTTCCAGGAAGGAATCTGGTTCTAGGTGCCTGGATGCAATGACGCACAAGACAACAAATGACCCAGTTTTCAAAGAAGTTCCAGTTGAATGGGGACCAGATTGACAATAAGCAAGAGAATATCAAATCCAGAACATTCTGTGAGGAAAATTAAAAAGCAGTTTGGTGGTATCAAAAAATGCCTGGGTCATAAAGATTCTGTGATCAGCAAGACCTTGGGGGAAGGGGCAGTCCCATAAGGAATAAGTTGAAGCCTAGAAGATAAAAAGGAATCAGATATCTATCCACAAATTGAGGGAGAGAATGTTCTAGACAAAGGGAACTGTCAGTGTCTTATCTGATGTTAAGGTAATAAAAAGTCATCTGTCTTTATTGAGGGAACAGAGAGTCTATGGGGATGTGTATATGAGAGAGGAGAGGGATGGTAAGAGATGACATGAGAAGGGCATTAACGGGGAGTCCTGCTTTCTCTTTTCAGTCTGAATTCTAGCCAGTGGCATGAGAAAGATTTCAGGCAGAGGAGAGAAATGAGCTATTGTGTGCTTTAGAAAGACCACTGGCTTCTCTGTGGAGAAATTGCTCCACTTCGAGGATAGGTTTGAAAGGAAGCAGGAGTCTGGAACATAAAAGAGAGAGGCCAGTGAAAGGAAGACACTTGAGTTCCAATGCCAGGGCAGAGAGGGGCTCCTCTGTGGCCACTTACTGTTCTGTCCTCTACCAAGAGTTGGTTCCCTAAGCAGAAAGAAGGAAGTTAACTTGAGGCAGAATCATCCACTGCTTATCAATATCCATGTTTTTATTTTCTGGGTAGTTTTCCAGATTACATTTCCCACCTGCATCATGGTGTGTGTGTTTGTATGTGTGTGTTTGTATGTGCAGGTATGTACAAGCACATGTGTGTACTTGCATGCTAGACTTGAGGGTGAGTCTAGAAAGTGTAGCTTACGTGATTGTGGCAGGGCTAGGATGTTGGATCTTCTAAAAGATCTTTCCAGTCTCCCTAGAGTCCCAGGTGATTGGCTGGATACAGACAAAGTCCTGACTGGCAGGAAACTCAGGCATTGGGAATGACAGAGATGACCAAAAAGGAACCTTGTGATTGAAGAAATGTCGCAGGGGCCTGCTGGAAAGGTCACTTTCCTTTCCATCAGACAGCAGTGTCCTCCTCAAATCCTCACCTGTCAGTCTTGCACTTTGCTACCTGCCTCAGAGGATCTCCTAGGAATATTACACATAACCTGGCTTACTCTCGTCCTCCATCTTCTTCTTCTTCCCTTGCACAGTAGCCCAAGTTATCTCTGAAATCATTATTTACATGGTAGGGCTCAAACTCAAGTGCCTAGAGGGTCAGGCAGATTGCCAAACAAGGGTTAGAAGCACTGTAACATGATAAGGAATAGTGGAGACTGAGATACTGTGTGCCTAAGTAAATAAAGGCAAAACAAATGAAAAATAAGTTCATTGTGCTAAGCCACACAATCCACCCCAAATTTCCCACCCCCAAATTAATTTCTTGACAAGTATTTATCTCGTTAGAGAATTTATGTAAAGGCAAAATCTATAGGCCATGCTTGGAAATTCCCCATTATCCTTTCCTGTGCCTAGCCGAACATAGTATAACAACAATAATTAGCATTTGATTTGATGCTACATTTTGACAGGTATCTAATACACATACAAAAATCTCCAATGACATATTGGTGAATCACTTCAAAGTGAACATATCCAACATATCCCATACTCACTAGATCACCAAAGAATTCTAGATTTCTCAGCTCCCAGATTCACCCTGCTCCGGCCCTGATTTCTCTTCCTCCTCAAAGTCAATCACTCCCTTGGTTTTCAATATCATGGATTAGATAAGTCTGATTTTTAAGTTTATAAAATTGCAATAATATAATCTGTACACTTTCGTGTCTGCTTCTTCAACTCAAGAGTTTGGTCATGAGATTGACCTATGTTGTTCATTTAGTGGTGACTTGTTTGACCTCTGGCTTCATAGTATTTTACAGTGTGAAAACACTAGGACTTACTAGTCCATAGACTATGAACTAGCAGTTCATTGTTTCTGACATTTACATTCTCATTACTAATCCTGTAGCATGAGAGAAATCTCTCAGATAGAGCCATACAGTGACCAGGCATTGGCTGTGGGAACTGTCATGGGGGAAGGGCTGGATTCATGGGGCCAAGGAGTTGTAGCATGATCTGCTCCCACATCCTTCCAGAAGAATAGTTCTTCAAATTTTGCATTTCAGACCCCTTTATACTCTGAAAACTTACTAAGAACTCCCAAGGGCTTTATTCATTTGAATTAGATCAATGTTTTTCATATCAGAAATTAAAATTGAAGAAGGAATCTAGATATACATGACAACTTATTTCAAAATCAATCATAAGGTATATCTACTTCATCATATATTTATTACATGTTCATAAATAACACGTTTGATTAAAAATAACTTCCTTTACCAAAACAAAACTGTCAATAAGAAGAGTGAGATTCTTTTGCTTTTACTGTTATTTTTTATTTTTGCAAATTTCTTGAATATCAGTTTGGATTAGAAGAATACTGCTGGTTCCTTACCTGTCTCTGCATTCTTATCTGTTTCTGCATTCCTTTTGGTATTATCTCAAGTACCTCTCAAAAAGAAAAGAGAGGGCCAAGATGATAGTACACTACTTGCCTTGCACACAGCTGACCCGAGTTCGATACCTAGCACTCCATATGGTCCTCTGAACCCCAATAGGAGTGATACCTGAGAGCAGTACGAGATGTAGCTTGATGTGCTTCCCACTCTGCCCCCCACCCAAAAAAAAAAACAGAAAATGAGGGAATGAGAGAGGAAAAGTATGGAATGTCTAGATACTATCATGACAACAGTTTTCTGAAAGGCTCTCACGGGCTCTAAGATCTCCTGGCCAGACAAAGAAAGAGAGACAGAATCGAGCCTGAGACAGAGGAAGAGAGAGAGAGCAAGAGCATGAGAGAAAGGTGAGAGAGAGACAGAGAAGTAAAACGTCTGCCATAGGGGCAATGGGGTCATAAGCAGGAGGAAAACTAAGGGCATTGGTGGTAGGAAAAGTGCACTGGTGAAGAAATGAGTGTTGGACCATTGTGCGACTGAAACTAAATTATAAACAACTTTGTAAAAAATAAAAAATTAAATAAAGATATGACCCAAATAGAAGAGTCATTGCTCTATGCCAGGGTTTCTTATTTTGTTTTTATTATTGTTTTTGTTTTGGGGCCATACTCAACAGTGCTTAGGGGTTACTTCCTGGCTCTCTGCTCAGGAATCATTGCTGGCAGGCTTGGGAGACCATAGGGGATGTCAGGTACGAAACTAGGTCAGCTCTGTACAAGGCAAACACCCTAGCTGCTATGCTATCACTCAGGCACCATATACCAGGGATTTTTTTTTAAATGTTTTCCACACATGACCTCTTGCCCTAGAAATATTTATCTGAAATCAGGTACATAGGTCTATACTATAGGTATCCCAAATCAAATGTTCACTGATAATAAATCATAAAGAAATATATTTAAAGCAATGCGTTGTTATATGGCTCCATATTGCAATCTCAACCTTCCAGTTTAAGAAGTTAGACTTCAGAAAGCCAGCTTTAATGTGAACGAAATCTTCTGTACAAAGGCACCCCCAAGTTAGCTGTAGTGGAAGGTTGCTAACTTACTCCAAGTCACCAGATTCACTCTATCACTAGAGTGATAGCTGTATGGGCTTGATCACATGCTTTGAATAGGAGGTCTGGATTCCATCACCAGCCCCACATGGTTCTCTGTGCACCATGAGAAATAAGCCCTGAACACAAGATGAACCCCCAAATTAAAATGAGCAGATTAGGAACTCACATTTTCTTTTCAATGTTCATAATCCTTATTTTTAAAAACTTTATTTGAAATGTTTTGATCTTGCTCACTCTAAACTAGCAATATATATTAGAACTATGATGGAAATTTATGTCATTCGAAACTTTTTTATTTAGTCATCATGAAATTACAGTTATTCCTGACTGGGATTTAGGCATACAATGTTTCATCCCTGATCTAATCACCGGTGCCCACTCCCCTCCAATAATGCCCCTGCACCTCTCGTTTGCCTCTCACTCACCAGTCTGCTTCTATGGAGGCACTTTTTGTTCTCACGTTTGCAATACTTTTGCCAATAAAGTTTCATACATACACTATTCAGAATCTTCCTGGTTGAATGCTTCATTTGAAATTTTTGATAGTCATTTTAATAAATGAAAATGTAATGGGAGAAATTAATTTTATTATTTATTTATTTGCCTTCCCATTTAGAAAAATTATTGTGACCAATAAGTTGAATGCAACAATGTAAGGATAAAAATTGATATAAAATATCAATGATGTAGCTATGTTCTTTTTTCAAACCAAGTCTTCAAAATCCAGTGATGTGTTTGTATTTATAGAAAGTTTAAATTCACATGCTAAATGTTCAGAAGATCTGTATTTAGATTTCATAAAATTCCGTAAAATTTAAAAGCAGATATTAATGTAGTAGAATTCTTCTAAACACATGTAAAAGTTTTCCAGTAACTGAATGGAATAACAGTACCCCCCCAAAAAAGAAAATTAAATCAAAGAAAAATATTTAATTCCTCATTCACACTAACCACATTGCAAGTAATGACACACAACTAGTGGTTACCATATTGGACAGGGCCAGACTAAACTGAATCCTCTGCTTACTTCATCCATTCTATGCCTTAGTTCCTCTGCACTTAACCTCAATAGGGAAACTAATTCTTTTTCATCATTTTCTACATGGAGGGTTTCTTCATGGGCTGGTTAGAATGTCTGACAGAATTGGCTGTGGGAAGATCATTCTACAGCTGGTTAGCAATAGCTTATTTCCTTCACTTGCTGTCCAGGACTTTCTGATTGGTTGTTTGCATGCATGGAGAATGAGCTCACATTGGAAATGACATATCCATGAAATATGCTGCTGCCCCAGCCAACCTTGGAATGGTCTACTCTTGGATTAGATGTGACAGGAACTTCAGTGGGATGGCACATGATAAACTTAGATCAGTCTGCTATTAATTGGACCAAGCACTGGAAAATTTGTTGATTCTTATTGATGAATTTTGTATCAATATCAGAAAAATAAGAGTTTTCTTGTCTTTTATTTTCATAACATCATTGGCATATGTTCCAAAAAGAAACGGAAAAAAATGGATTCCAATCCCAAACACTAGGTTAAAGAAACAGCACTGATGTGAGCATTTTAGAACTCAAAGGCAGCAAAAAATATTCAGCATTTTTCAAATAAGAGAGTCAAAAAATTTCTGTATTAAAGATAATTCTGTTTCTGAACTGTACCACCTCCAAATCATTCCAAGTTCAGGAGAATGAAAAGCAACTCCATTGCTGGCTATTTCTTACCTATACTCCTTAAATTAAAAATAAAAACACTAGGATTCATAGTCTGACAATTTGATCCCATAACTAGAAGTTCTGTGGTCAGGCAAGTGTGTTTGATTCCTGTCAATGAGTTGGCAAATGAAAAAAAAAAACTTTCATCTCTTTCAAATGTTCTGGCTTCCTCAAGTCGACTGCGTAAGCTTTTAGCCCATCTTATCATTCTATCATCTCCATTTTCTTAATGTTGGACTCACTCAAGAAGCCTGCAACTCAGTGCATGATGTCATTTCAAATAAATTGAAAAGTAACTGGAAAGCTTCTGCAATTTCCTTATCTGAGGTAGCCAAATTAAATAAACTTCATTCACATCTATCAGGAACTCAGTGAAGGCTAGCTAGTTGGAAAGAGACCATGTTAAATGACATGTGAAGACTGAGGTTTTCCTGTGCTCCTTATTGAATTGGATACCCAAACTTTTCCATCTCAAAGTCCACAGTGCCGAGTGTCAAGGGAACCATGACCACACATTACTAGTTTGGCACAAAATGCCTTTCGATTAATATGCTCAGCTCTTAGAATCAGGAGTTCTGTAACTAAGACAACAATTGGTCCACCATCTTGAATCCACTGGGATTTGGGAAAGCTGGGTCGTTTATTCAGCGCTTATACTAAAGGTGTTCAGACCTAGGATGAGAGTTTCCAACCTTACCGGGAAGGATATATTAGTGTCTTTCCTATCCCAATATGTGGATTCAGCAGTAGGGAGCTATACAAGTTAATGGGGATATTTAAAGTCTTGTTTTCAACTATTTTATGAATGAGGACCCCTTAACCTCTTTTAACAGAGAACATTGTACAAGGGAATATATTCTGATGAAGAGCAACAGATAAGATATCATTGATGTTCCCCATTTCTTGACCCTGTGATCAGAACTGCTACAATGGACCCTGGCATTAAACTTGATGGGAGTTGGAACAGTTGTGGGGCAAGGAAGTTTCATCCTATGCCTTCTAAGTCTTTAATTTGGGCATGTACTTCTACATACCCATGGGCTGACACTCACAGCTCTATCTGCATGTGAAGGTCCTTCCTTAAATACTCAGCAGAGCATGTGACAGGTGTGTTCTGTAGTGTAGCTGGGATTTTAACCTTGCTCTTACTTCATTGACTGTTGACTTGAGGCTGAGATATAAATGATTGGGATATGGTGACTGTGCTTTCTGAGGCAGGAAAATGAATTCCATAACCTCTGACTTCTGACTTTTTGGGTAAACCAGCATAGTAGTTAAGAATTAGGGAGCCGGGAGGTGGCGCAGGAGGTAAGGTGCCTGCTGCCTTGCCTAGGACGGACCACGGTTTGATCCCCCAGTTCCCATATGGTCCCCTGTGCCTGCCAGGAGCGACTTCTGAGTGCATAGCCAGGAGTAACCCCTGAGCGTCACTGGGTGTGGCCCAAAAACCAAAAAAAAAAAAAAAAAGAATTCA
>PVKC010017417.1:0-20324 GCA_004027635.1 Crocidura indochinensis | reverse complement strand
CTATTTTCATCTGTAATGAGCTTTTTTGTAAATTACGTGTTTGTATTTGAAATTTTTAAAATTCAGTTGATATCTCATCAACTTGTTTACAATTTTGACCCATAGGATACAGATGATTCCTCAGTTATTAAAGCATTGACAAAATTTATTTTATAATAAATATTAGAACAGTAATACATATTTTTGCAACTGAAACTATTTTTAGATGTGTCAACTTAGTAAATAAACAAGTAACTGTTTCTGCTTTTTTGTGACTTAGAACTCAGTAGTTGGGGAGTGGAGAATATTTTCCCTATAGTGAATAAAACAACGTATAAGCTAATATAAGAACAATTGTAATTAACAAGAAATCCCTCAAAATTAGCACAAATGCACTAGAAAAGATTGGATAAGGGAAATATTGTTGGGTGTGAGTTTAAAATATACCATCAGAATGATATTAGCCTAGGATGTAGCTCAGTGGTAGTTCCCTGGGTTTGATTCTTGGTACTGCTGTAAAATGATCCAAACAGAACAGGAATGACTGTATGCAATAGTAAAAAAAAAAAAAAAAAAAAATCAATAATTTAGCAATAAGTAGTAGAAATCTGCAGTGAAGGGGAAGGTGGAACTTCATTACCAGAAAAAAAAAATCGAGATCTTTTAAAAGTGGGGAGTGGGGACACCTTAGTCTATTGTTTCCTCAGGAAAAATTGGATTGAATTATGTTTTAATGTTGATAACTGTAGGCATATTGAGTAGTATAAGTTCTTGAAACTTGTTCTTATTATCTTATCTGACCATTAGATGGCAGCACAAGCCTAGAAAAGAGGCATGGTGGTGACATTTTTCATTTTGTCCTCTGAACCCACAGGCTCCCCATTCCAGAATCTTGAAATATTTATTTAAAATAAATATCTTTGAGGGTAAAAAAAAGATAGTGCAATGGGCAAAGAACTTGCCTTGCATATGACCATTCCAGTTTTGATCCCCATTACCTTACATGGTCCCCAAGCACAGCCAGGTATAACCCTTCGAGAAAGCCTTTCCTCTTTCAGTGAATACATAACATTAGTGTAGTGTAGTTTTCTGTGAATCTGCATTAAACTAAGTGCCTTGAACACATATTGTAGAATTCAGAAGGAAATAAATTCACAGTAAATGTAAATATTTTTACTTCAGATCACTGTTTATTAAGGTCCGATTTTTCTCTTCACAAAGATGGTGCCTGGTGCTGGCTCAGTACCTGCTATCCAACGAATTCCTCTACCTGGAGCAGAGATGCTTGAAGAAGAGCCTCTCTATGTAAATGCTAAACAGTACCACCGTATATTGAAAAGGAGACAAGCGCGGGCTAAATTAGAGGCAGAAGGAAAAATTCCAAAGGAAAGAAGGGTATGTATAGCATTAGAAATATATAGTAAGAGAAAAGCGTTGATCCACTTCTGAAAAAAAATCTTTTAATAATTTGCTTCTTTGAGTATCTTCTAAGCAAACAGTGTTAGATACCTGTTACCTTTCGTGAAAGTTTTCATGTTAACTGTTCTATATGCAACTGAAACTATTAACATTTACAACTCTGTAGCTTAAAATAAGACTTTGAGGGTTTTATTTTATTTTTGTGGGCTTTTTTTTTTTTTAATAAAATTGATGAAGAAAAAATTAGTTGTCGTGAGATACCACATTGTCACAATGCTTAAAATCTGTTCTCTAGTTTTGATATTCTGTGTGCCATAGTTCAAAGACCTCCTTGGGCACTAGCATAAGAGCAGAGGTGAGCAAGAAATGTACCTATTTTTCAAGAAAAAAATCTAGGGACTTAATAATATCTCATTAGTCTGATAATTATATAAGCAATACCCATTTGTAAATGACTCTAGGAACTTGCTTTAAAAAAAATGGCAACCAGGGGTCCGGGAGATAGCATGGAGGTAAGGCGTTTGCAAAAGGTCATCGGTTCGAATCCCGGTGCCCCATATGGTCCCCCGTGCCTGCCAGGAGCAATTTCTGAGCATGGAGCCAGTGCTCACACCCTGAGCACTGCCAGGTGTGACCCAAAAACCACATAAAAAAGAAAATGGCAACCACATTTTAGGGGCCAGACCAATAGCACATTGAGTAGGGCATTTGCCTTGTATACAGTCAACCCGAGTTCAATCCTCTATGCTCCCCGAACTTGCCAGAAGTAATTTCTGAGTACATAGCCAGAATGCATCCAGATGTGAGCCTTCCCCCATCGCCTAAATTTACCTCACTTTTAGAAACTTTACTTTACAATAATGTGCTGAGGAATTTCATGTATAAAACATTTCAGTATAGTACCCTCTGCTAGAATATTCATTTCTATCATTGATTTAATTTCACCCTCATCCCATTTCTCCTTCCATCATTCCTACCTATGTTGAGCTTACTGAAGACAGGTTCTCAGTTTCTATTTTCTTTTAACATTTTCCAACAGTCCCTCTCCCTCTTTGTTTATTTATATTCTACTTATGAGAAAGATCATTCTGTATCTGTTTCTTCCTGACTAGCTTTACTCGGCACGATACTCTGGACATCTAGCCAGATCGCAACAAACTGCATGATTTTGCCTTTTATAATAGCTGAGTAGTAAACCACCTTGTATATGTACTATTGTTTCTTCATGTAGTTAGCTGTTCTTGGATACATGAGTTATTTGGGTATCATGAATAGTTCTACAGTGAGCATTCTAGTGTAAATGCCTTTTCTGATTCATGTTTTGGGACTTTGGGGTAGATACTAAGAAGTAGAATTGCTAAGACATCTGAAAGTTCAATTCCTAACATTTTGAGAAGCTTTCTTATTTTTTTTTCCCCAAAAGTTGGACCAGTGGACATTCCCACCAGCAATGAATGAGGGTCCCTTTTTTCTCCACATGTCATACCAGAACTTGTTTTTTGTTTTGCCTTTTTTAGGGGTGTGTGTGTGTGTGTGTTTTGTTTTGCGGAGGGGGGATTGGGTCACACCCAGCAGTGTTACCCCGGGGGTGTGGGTGTGTGTGGGTGTGTGTGTATCTGTGTGTGTGGTTTTTTTGGGGGGGAGGGTGTGTTGGGTCACACCTGGCAGTGCTCAGGGGTTACTCCTGACTTCACACTCAGAAATCACTCCTGGCAGGCTCTGAGGACCATATGGGATGCTGGAATTCGAACCAATGGCCCTCTGCATGAAAGGCAAACGCCCTACCTCCACGGCCCCTTTTGTTTTGCTTTTTAAATCTTTGTGCTATGCTACTTTCATTGGTATGAGATGATTTTTTGTTATATTTGCATTCCCTTGATAAGTAATACAGAGGAATTTTTTTTCATATATCTATAGGTATTTGAGGGAATGTCTGTTTGTTCTTGCCCCTCAACAACTGATTCTTTGAAAAAATAAAAACAGTAGTTAACCTCTAGCAAGACTCACAAAGAAAGAAAGAACCCTAATAAATCAATTTAGAGATGAAAAGGGAGATGTCACAGTCACATAAGTAGAGTAGCAAGAAGGCAAATGAAGCCCATCTGAAGAGGAAGCTATGTTGAGTCTTCAGGGTGCAATCCTATTTTCAGGGCTCCTAGATTAGTTAATTGGCTGGTCTGGAAAAGCCACTGGAAAACAGTAAGCGGACAGTAAGTAAGCTGCTCTCTGTTTCTCTCTTTAGTTTTGATTTTACCTGAGTATATCATAATACTCTATATGAGTAGCTGTCATTCAGTATTTTCCACAAAACTTTCCTGATTTGTCCTAATACCATATGGACATTGATATTTTTTGTGATTCAGGGAGATGAGTCATGACGTGTTCTTTACTTATTGAACTACATCCCCAGCTTTGCCCTACACTTTGAAAGGTGGAGCTTGAGCTTTAGGTCATATTAAACAAATTCTGGTTAATAATTGATTTTATTTCTCTTATTTTAGAAATACCTGCACGAGTCTCGGCATCGTCATGCTATGGCACGGAAACGTGGTGAAGGTGGACGATTTTTCTCTCCAAAGGAAAAGGATAGTCCCAATATGCAGGTTAGAATATTTAGACCTTTCTTTTCTTTTCTTTGCTTTTTTTTTTTTTTTTTTTTTTTTTTTTTTTTTTTTTTTTTTTTTTTTTTTTTTTTTTGGTTTTTGGTTTTTGGGTCACACCCGGCAGTGCTCAGGGATTACTCCTGGCAGGCTCAGAACGATATGGGATGCCAGGATTTGAAACACCATCCTTCTGCAAGCAAGGCAAAATGCCTTACCTTCATGTTATCTCTCCAGCCCCTTATTTTCTATTTTTTAGGTTTTTTATTTTAAGAAAGTCCTTGAGTCTTGCCATTTTTTTATACTTGGACAGCTGATTTTGCTATTAAATTGTGTCTTAGATTCCTTTGCATCTTTTGTTTTGGGACCATGCCCAACTGTATTCAGGCTTCACTCCTAAAAGGCTTAGGAGATCAAAAGGATGCCAGAGATTGAATCAGTACAAGGCAAATGGCCTATAATCTATATTATCTCTAAGCCCCATATTCCTTTGCATCTTTTTTTTTGTTTGTTTTTTTTGTTTTGTTTTTGGGCCATACCCGTTGACGCTCAGGGGTTACTCCTAGCTATGCACTCAGAAGTCGCTCCTGGTTTGGGGGGGGACCATATGGGACGCTGAGGGACAAATAAGCAGGGGCCAGAGAGATAGCATGGAGGTAGGCCTTTTGCCTTTCATGCAAAAAAACAGTGGTTCAAATCCCGGCATCCCATATGGTCCCCTGCTTATTTGTTTTTATCGCCAACTGTATTTTTCACTTTTGTGACATTTGAATATAATTTCCTTATTTTAGTCTTAGAATTTCTTGTGCTTTGCTTACTACCCCCTTCCCCCTTAAATTAATTAAACTTGCGCAACATGGTTTTACTAAAGTCATTCTGAGTTTGCAGAACTGGTAGAATCTTGTTACTATTTTCGCTTATTCGGTTTGGTTTTCCTTCATCTTCACCATTATGCTTGCTGTGTACCCACTAAGTTAAGGGGTAAATGTTTGAGGTTAGATCCCCCTGGGAAATTGAGGGATTGGACAGTAAAGTTGATCTTGTTTCTTCTCTGCCTATTTTCAAAACTTGCCAGGAAATGTGTGAGAATTGTGTGACTAAGGAGGAGATGTAGAGGTTGCATTCTGGTATGGTAGAGGGGTTCTGGTTAAATTGTCCAGTTAGTAGAGATGTTCTCTGTGCTTTTCCTCTAAAATATAGTCCCATATGCTATTTCCAGCTTTGCCTGATTCTTTTTCCTTTTATTTAGGTTAATATCCTCCTTGATATTCTTGTCTCTTCCATACTTGTTCCCATTCATTGTCACCTGAAAATCTAATTCCTTAGAGTATACAAAAGGAAATCCATCCCATGACTGGTCATTGCCCACAGGGGATGGTATCACCCACTTTGTGAACAGTATCTCATGGTGATCCTATTTCCTTTTTAAAAATTTGTAGTCACCAAAAGTTAAGTGATTTCTGATTGGTTTTTAGGCATATATTGTTTGAACAATATCCCTTCATCATGTGCCTCTCTTCACTAGTTCCCTATTATTTCAATTACCTTCCGTGTACCAATCTGCCTCAACAAGGGGTGCTTTTTTTAATATTTATAAGCCTTTGGACTGTGATTTACAATATATTGCTGTTAGGATTTTAGACATAACACTTCACAATCTTTCAGTATCACTTTCTGGTTGAATGCTTTATTCCACCACAATCATTAACACCTCCCTATTCGTTCTCATCTCCCAGGCCCCTCAGGTGACATGTTTCCTACTTAATATCAGTTTTTATTCTCTACAATTCCATTATCTTTGGCTCTTATTATTCTACCATTAAGTTTCACTATATATCACATGAAGAGATCACTCTGTATGGTCCCTTTCCTGACTTCACCTAGCATGACACTCTCCAGGTCCCCTCACGTAGCAATAAATTGCATGGATTTATTGTTTCTTGTGGCCAAGTAATTATCCATTTTGTATACGTACCATAGTTTTTTTGTCCAGCATTTGCTGGGTCAAATCAAAGCTCTATTCCTAGTTAAGTGAGGAGTGTACTTACTGAACAGAAAAGCTGACATTCTCAGGAGAAGTGAATGAGAACGTCCCTTTCTTGCATGTATGACATCACTGATTGTTCTTGTTCTTTTCGATGCATGCTACTTTCTGTGATATGAGATAATACCTCATTGCTTTGATTTTCATCTCCCCAATTTGGAGCATTTTTCATGTACCACTTGACCAATTGTAGTTCTTTTGTTGTGTATCAGTCTCATTGATGTAAAATAATGTTTTGATTTGCATTTCCCTAAAGATTTCTAATCTTTCCTTCATAATTACCTGATGATAGAAAATATTTTTTTCATATACCTACTAGTCATCTGTATGTATGTATTTATGGATTCGGGTCTCTTTATATAGTGTAATCACAATTGAATTATTTGTAAAAATGTGTGTTGATTTTCTTTACATAGAAGTAGTGTAGGGAATAGAAAATTGTATTGTGCTCTGTTGTGTTTATTGTATTTGGATAGCATACTGTCTAGTCCAGAACAAACTATAAATGCTTGCTGATTATGAAGATACTATTCCATGTGTGCCATTGCATAATAGGGTTTTTCAAAGGTCGTGTTTTAGTCATTGCAGTTGCTTACTCATAGCTGGTTTCTAGTTCTTCTTTTCTGTGAACCATCAAAGCAGCTTTGTCTCCATTACCCCTTCTGATAGAGTAGGATTCTTTCAGGAACTGCATATAAGAGTTCTAACTAATCCTTTGGTACTTCTATTTTTGCCTGAAAATTGATAATTTCTTCCTTTCTTGTCATTTGTTCATGCAGTATAATTATGCCAGGGATTTTCCTAATTATTGGTGCTATAACAGTGTGATCTTGAAGTTATTTAACCTGTATTTGAGCCTTTTTTCTTCTATTATAATATATAATAATCTCAGTTCTTCAGAGGAATATTATGTATATTTAAAGTAGTAAATGACTTAGACAGTTATTTTACACAACACTTAGTGCATGGTGATATTCTTATTGTTTATGTTCATTTATTTAAGATACAACTATGCTTCTACCAATTTCTGAAATCTGAGGTTTTCTGAAAACCTGGTTATTGAAACTTTTAAAACTACTGGGTCATTGCTGATTGTTTAAAAGTTTCTAAGGAATGATACAAGTTCAAATAGAGAATTTAATGGGAGTCAAGAAATAGATTCCTGGGCAGGAAATAGATTGCTGTATTCCTGGCTAAATTTTGTATGTAGATCCTGAAAATCACTTTATTCATTTAAGCTCCAAGTATACCTATAGAAAGGATATAGTAAATTTGTGTCATTCTTCAGTACTTACATATGATTATCAAAGAAGAACATAAAATTTCTGGTTGACATTATTATATTTATTACCCACCTATATATCCTTTAACCCAAGGGTATAGAATATAACAGAGGTGCATAGGAGATAGATACACTATCAACTCTGAAGTATTTGGTTGTAGAGTGCTAGATTAGACCTGTAGTCCTTTTTAAGATTAAAGTGTACATATGCTTTATATTTTGATTAAATTTTAATTCATTATACAGATTAGGTGCATTGTGGGCCTTTGGGAAAACTGGTGTATTTTATTGTATTTGAGGCAGGAGATCTGGGTTGCTTTTATAATATTTGTGTTTTCTTTGTCTCTAGGATCCAAACCAAGCAGATGAAGAAGCAATGACACAGATCATTCGAGTGTCCTAACCCCGGGGCCTGGGATGAACTTAGTCAAGTCATGTTTCTCACCACTGCTTCCCACAGTTCCAGGAAACTGATCAACTCTTCCAGTGGAACGCTGATGATCACATTCTGCCCTTTTTCATAGGACAGAAAACACTTAGTTTTTAATAAGTGGCTCAGTATTATAATTGCAGTGATGCCTAGCAAATTGAAGTTGGCAAGCCTTTGTCTCACACTTTGAGTCAGGACCTATTTCAGACTGTTGATGACATTGACATTTCAAGGATTAGGATGATGAAAAGGGACCCATGCCAACCAGCAGTAATAAACACAGCAATTAATGTTGACTGGTGAAGCCAGTCAGCCATTTCAGCAAGGGGGAAATCACCTCAACCTAAACTGCAGTCAGGGAAGCTGCGGCCCACTCCTTCTCTTGGGATCTATAAATATCATCTGTCCCTCCATTGAGGGCTCTCAGGCGGACTAACTGAACTGAATAGACAGTTTGTATTCAGAGATGGCTTCCAGGCAAGGGAGTTTATCTCATAGAAACAAT
This sequence comes from Crocidura indochinensis, assembly GCA_004027635.1. Classification (NCBI taxonomy): domain Eukaryota; kingdom Metazoa; phylum Chordata; class Mammalia; order Eulipotyphla; family Soricidae; genus Crocidura; species Crocidura indochinensis. The sequence goes on along the minus strand of PVKC010017417.1, from coordinate 12,065 downwards.
AAATTAACTGAGATACATTCATTTAATCTGTGGTACTAATAAGAATCCGTCTGCCCAAATGATAAGATGGTGATTTTTTTTTTATAACAGGCAAGAAAATGTTAACTCTGAGAAGAATGATAAAAGACTCGAATATCACTTTTTTTTTAAACGTTTATGAGTTGTGATCTTTTTTTGTCTTTAGATAGGTCATTTTGGACCATAAATCTTGTTGTGGTAACATTTAAGACAATTAGAGAGTATTGAATCATAAATAAATAAATAAATAAATAAAGAACATGCCTTGTGATAGCATTTAGGGAGTAGATGGGTTCATGGAAGTATCAGTGTAGAGGAGAGTAGTATAAATACCTACATGTTGTCATAGCATGATTCTTTAGTGGGTGGGTGCCTGGAAAAGATCAGTGAAATGAAGAGAATAATTTACATTTACACTCAACCCTTGTATAAGCACGAAAAGGGAGAACAGTGATATTTTGTTCTTTACAATTTCTGGAAAGCACTGTTCAACCTAACCTTTCTTGACATATTTCAGGTAGAGCTTGACGTGGGATTTGCTTCTTGACCCCCATGGCCCTTTTGTGCTTGCCCCAGGAAACAAACCTAGCAGCTCAATCTTTGATGTCACTTGCCATTTTTTTCTCTCCATTTTTTCACAAAGCTTGTTGAGAAAGTTTTTACATAGCATCCATATTCTGGGGATAAATTATAAATTAAAAATAGAGATCTGGATAAGGATCTGGCTCACAGTTCCCAGAACTGATTGTGCCTCCGACATCATTTCTACATGCTGCACTGGGAGAACAAGGATGGTATTGTTAGGAAAGCTGCTGCCTTTTCTGAACACAAGGGAATCCTTTCTTTTGAAGAACATTAGGATTTGATTTAATTAATAAATTTGCTCTTTTATTTCATTTATAATTGTATTAATAGAGGAAAAATCTTCTGAAAAAAACAAAGGGAAGTCATTTTAATGGTAGAAATAAAGATGCAGAGCTATGCAAAGGATGCAGAAAGTTTTTGTGTCGAGAGAAGCTGTAACCTTTTGGTGGGCTTATTAGAAATTTCTGGCTCTTCGCATGCATTTCACACACTAACTTCAGGAAAACCCAAGTTTTTAGATGATAGATTACTCAAAACAATAAGGGACTTATATCCCCTGGTTCATTTAGGATTCTAGGATGCATTCAGAAGTTCCTCAGACCCAATTTCTAGGACTTAAGCCAATAGTTCTAAAATGATATTTATTTGTGTAAGTCTGTACATAGTATGCCAGCCTCATTGTTGCAAGTTTTCCCCCCATGAGTTTGAGTTTTGTTTGTAATGAAAAGATTCCTTTTCATTGTATTGGTGTATTTCAGACCTTTATTGTCAGTCTATACCATTATGACCTCAAGGTGGAAGATTGAGGTTTGGGTTGTTTTCTTTGTTACTGGACGTTCTTTTATTTGTTTATTCTAAAGGCATTAGTAGTGATGACTTAGATGCAGACAGAGTGAATGGATGAGTGAATAATTGTTTAAATGTATAGTTATTTCACTTCTTGCGCTTTTATTTGCAAGATAATTATAAATGTATATATTTTAATTGCACTGGTACATTGGACATGTCAGTGTCTATACCTCTGGACCAACAGCAATTTCTGGCTATGGGGTGCCTGATGATAATGTTTTGATTTCCTTTGGGACCCAACTATATAGTTTTCCCCAGCAATAGGGAAAGTACAGGTGATTGATCATTGATGTCATTGCAATTGTTATTTTTTAAAATAAACTTATAAAAAAACATTAAGAATTGGTGTGAATTTTGAGGAGTATACATTGCCTGAATTCTAGTTCATGATTGTCTAAGAGCTTTGAGGATGGGAGGTTTCTGTCACTATTGTTTTAGGATGGATGAATGGACAAGGTTATGGTCAAATAGACTAATAGGAGATAAGATCAAAGCTTGGTAACAGCTATGCATTTTTAAACTAGAGCAATACAGGAGGTTTATCACATGTGATAAGGAAGGTATGAGATACCAGAGTTTCTCAATAGAGAAGACATGGTTACTGAAAACTACATTAGTGATTTTCCCTTTCCAACTCATTCCTTTGGAAGTCCAGTCTCACCTTTGAAGTGTCAATCTCTAGACAAGGGTTGTAGAACCCTTTCCTTTATCTGCCCTTAAGCTCTTCAGACCCAGACCCGTCAGGTTCCACTCAGCTGGAGGATATTTTTTTTATGGCTGTATGTTGATTATATATGATCCTGCCAATGAAAGTGGCAGGATAATCTCATGAGTAAAATTTACCATTTCTTAGTAAATAAAATGGCTTTGAATAGGTGTTAAAAATAGAAATTGAAAAAAATTGTTTCCATTTTAGTGGGAAAAACACCAGTAAAATCCATACTCAGCTTTGGGCATGAAAGGCATGTGTTCCAGATTACCCTTTTGCTGCAGGCAATAAGACGGGAGACCTGGTAAAGTATGCTAGGCAGTCATGGGGGCTTTTCACACAAAAGACCCATCTTAGGAGCCCAGAAAACAATTGAGAGGAGAATTTCAAACCAGGTACCAGGAGAGATGGTTGGACTGGAGGAATACTTACTGAAACAAAGGCCTTGCAAAGAATATGAAAAGACTATCAACTGTAAACTGCTCCACTTAGCCACTCTAGGGCTAGGGGAAGGGTGGGCACATGGGTACCCAAGGGCTCCACCCAGAATGAAGTTCTGGAAAACTGGCTACAGATCATGTCAGATCTGAGGCCCCAAGCTCCCCAGGTCTTTTACCGTGCACATAACAGCTGTGTGCATGTTAGCCTACAGCATTTCTCCCAGGAATTTTACTTAAGGCAAACCAGATAAAGCATACATTTGTTAAGATGAATTTGTTACTAAGAAAACAGTTGTGGAGGGACTGGAGAGAGAGCACAGCCGTAGGGTGTTTGCCTTGCATGTGGCTGAAGCAGAATGAACCTGGGTTCGATTCCAGCATTCACCCATATGGTTTTCTGAGCCAGGAGTAACCCCTGAGCCCCGCCGGGTGTGACCCCAAAAAACTAAAAGGAAATAAAAGAAAAAACACTTGTGGAAACATTTTGGGAGTGTCAAGAATAGGACACTGCAGCTATGACTTTCCTGTGCTGCCAGACATGCACTTGTTCTGTCCTTGACTCCTTCAGGTGCAACTTAGAAAAAACTATGTAACTTGGCCGAGTAAGAGGAGTGTACAGGGTGCCCCTGTCAGCTCTCTTGAGAGGATTGTATTTCCATACTTTAGGGCACACATGCTGCTTTCATACTCTATATGTACTTTATACTTAACATTCATTTCTTCATTCTGGGAAAATGGCCTTGCATATCCCTGCTTGGGATGTGTATTGGATTTTTCTCTTCTGTAGAAGTGTGTGTTCTCTTGAGCATGCATCTTTATTTTCCTCCTTTCTTCTCTTTATTCCCCAATGAACTTGTTTTAACTTCACTGTCTCCTGAAATTCTTTCTTTTTGGAAAAGGTAACCTGAAAGGGTACGGGTAAGATTTAAGATTATCCTTTCCTGCAAATGATTCCTTACTTCAGCCTAAGTCTGTGGCTCCCCACGGAGTCAGATGACAGGCACAGATGATCTCACACTGTACACAGAACAAGTGAACTAAAGGCTCAAATGGAAGACTGTCTTTATAGGCCTGGTGGAATGCAAGTGTCATACAGGAAGTCATTGCAGATTTTTATAGGTCCTACATTTTCCAGGCACTGCCCTGGGTGACCAAGGTGGGTAGAGGAAGCAGATTTTCTTCTAGAAACTGACATCTCTCTTCCCCACTTATGTTAGCCACCCAAGGAAATTTACCCTTGGATGGGGTGTTGAGTATCTCAGCAAAATTGAGCAGTCTTAGTCTATCAGTGTATACCTGTCATTTTTCCAAGAGTTGGTGCTTTTGCAGTTGCTTTGAGAGGTGTTCATTGGACCATTGTGTTAGACTGAAAAGAGGGTTCTCCACATAGTTTTAGTCTCTCATTAATAACTTCCCTTTTCACATGGGAAAAGTCCTAGATCTGACATCCTGGTGGTCCAGTAAAGGAAGGAGCAGATTTCAAATTGAAAGGGTGTATGTGAATGAATTTTTGCACCTGAGACTCGGAGAGAGTAGCCTATACCATCTCAGCAGTGACATATTCTGACAAGTCCTGATTGCTTCCTAAGTAACAGTTAAAAGATAGCAATGAACACATCTCAAAACATCTTTCCACTGGCCTCAAATGGAGGGAGCAGAGCAAAGGTTTAGTTTTATTCCATATTTTATACTTAACTAAGTTAATACTTTGTCTTATAATTTTAAAGAATGTATTTGTTGACATATTTATCTTTAAAATTATTTAAATAAATAAGTCACTTAATTTTTATTATGGATGTGAATTCTTCCATGAAAATTTATTTAGTTTAATTCCACATTTTTTAAAAATAGCATTTTATTTAAAAAAGTTATTTATAAAGTTATTGATATTTGGGTTTGACATGCTATGTTCTAGCACCAATCTCCCAGGTGCCAATTTCCCTTCACCAGGGTTTCCAATTTTCCCTTTTCAAGCCTACTTTGACAAGCACTTTTGAAAAGTTGGTTGTGTTTTGAATCTAGTGTTTTGATAAGAAGCAACTGTCTTACCAGGTTGCCCAGGTTTTTTTTGCTTGTACATGAAGCTGGAGAGATAGTACAGTGAGTAGACACGTGTCTTGCATGTGGGTTACCCGGGTTTGATCCCTAGCTTCCTGTATGGACCCCCTGAGCCTTATAGGAGTGATTTCTAAGCACAGAGGCAGGAGTAACCCTTGAGCACTGCAGGGTATGACCCATAAAATGATAGATATATTTCTGTGTTACTAGTTACTTGTCTAATTATAACTTTGGTTGATTTCAAATTTTCTGCGAGAAAAATAATGGAATATGATCATTTTTATTCTATTTTTTTTCTCTTCTCCGATGGTTTAATTGATGATCTTTGGTTGTTTCCTCTGTCCTGCTAAATATCCAATTACTTCTGTCAGGTTCCACAATGTTCCAAATATATTCAGACTTGGGCCATTTTTCACTGAAGGGGTTCTATTTAGACTTTGGTTTGCCCTATGCCTGTCTTCCCCCAACCCCAACTTTTCCCTCTTGGACCACCTATTGGGAATTTCCCAGTCATCTTACCTCAGGGAAAGGAGGACTGAGCTGTATGGTAGGCAGCTTCTTCCTCCACAGATAACAAAAGTAAATTTAGGTTCTGCGACAGGCCCAGTCTATCAGAGGAAGCACAGTACATCCTGTGCTTCCTGAAGATGACATCACTGGACTTATGTGGTTTGGAGCCTAGAGTAGAGGTCCTCAAACTTTAAACGGGGACAGTTCATATTTCCTCAGACCATTGGATGGTTGAACTATAGTCTATATATCTGTCTACTATTTATCTGTCGATCTGTATATATATACAGATATATATTTTTATATGTATATATATATATATAAATATATAAATACACACACACAGATATATCTGTCTGTGGGACTATCTAGGTTTTTGGGCCACACCCAGCAGCTCTCAGGGGTTATTCCTAGCTTTGTGCTCAGAAATTACTCTTGGCAGACTCTGGAAACTGTGGGATGCAGGGGATTGAACTGGGTGGCTGCATGCAAGGCAAACACCCTACCCGCTGTACTATTTGTTCCAACTGTAGTTTACAAAAAACAATAGTGGCCCACAGAACCTTAATTTAAGGATAGCCACTAGAGACTGAGAGAAGTAGAGAGATAGAGAAAAGGAGGGAAGGTCGAGTGTAGTGCACATACCACTCAAGTGGACTGCGCCATGGGATGAGTCAGCTGCTAAGCATGACAAAGAGTGGCAGCAAAAACACTCCACAGGCTAGATAAATGTCCTTGGTAGGCTGGTAGTCTGTGGGCCATAGTTTGAAGACCCCTGGCCTAGAGCATAATCCTTTTTCATCTTATCTCCTAAATGCTCAGACCAAGAGGGCCCTCCAGACAAAGCCTCTTTTTAAATTAATTTTATTTTAGTCACTTTGCTTTACAATTTTATAATATTGCCAATGATAGGGTTCTATGCATTTGAGAAATTTCCACCAGTGTGTTTTTTCTCTTCTACCATTGTCCCAAAACCTTCCCTACTCTTCCTAGCCTCCCCATATCCTATAGTCTCTCAAACATAATGAGCTTCATTCTTAGAGTTTGTTATTTTTGGTTATTTGTTTTTCTTTTTCTATGCTTCTTTATACCTCACATGAGAGATAAATTAGTTTGTATCTGTCTCTGAACTTCTAGATGACTTTACTCAGAATGAAACCCTCCAGTTACACCCATGTAGTAGAAAATTATATAATATTTTCTTTTCTTTTTTTTTTTTTTTTTTTTTTTTTTTTTTTTTTTTTTTTTTTTTTTTTTTTTTTTTTTTTTTTTTTTTTTTTTTTTTTTTTTTTTTTTTTTTTTTTTTTTTTTTTTTTTTTTTTTTTTTTTTTTTTTTTTTTTTTTTTTTTTTTTTTTTTTTTTTTTTTTTTTTTTAATATTTTCTTTTCTTATAGCAAATTAATATTCACTGTGCATATATATCAAAGTGTCCTTATACAGCCATCTGTTCTTGGACACTTGAGAAAAATATATTTTAACTTAATTATCTCTCTTTAATATCTTTAAACACCATGATTACAACCATGTTTGTATTAGCTTAATTTTCAATGACAATAAAATTGATTTCTGAGCACCTTATCTCAATATGAAAAAGTACTTCCAAACTGAACAGTTTCAGAATAAATTCTGGTAGAAGTGTTGGAGTTCGGGCCCGGGAGATAGCATGGAGGTAAGGCGTTTGCCTTTCATGCAAAAAGTCATCGGTTCTAATCCCGTGCCCCATATGGTCCCCCGAGCCTGCCAGGAGCAATTTCTGAGCATGGAGCCAGGAGTAACCCCAGAGCACTGCCGGGTGTGACCCAAAAAGAAAAAAAAAAAAAAGAAGTCTTGGAGTTTACCACACCTTTCATTTGTGTTTCACTGTAATCATTCATTTCCCTACCCCCACACTTTCCATACCAGCTTTTTCTCAGTGGACTCTTCTTGGGAAACCAAAGGGAGCTTGCTGCCAGATGACCACCCACCCCACTGAGGAGTGAGTTCTGGTGAAACTTGTGAAATGGATCTAAACATAAAGGTCCATTGAGACTTGAAAACCCATTGCTCTGTCAAAGAACAGATTTGGTGTCTGTATAGTTTCATTTCTGTCCAACTCTTTTCTTTTAAGCCCTCTCACTTTGTGTACCCCATGTCTCTGTCCTTCCCAAAATGGATTGTTAAGAGCTTATACTTTGGCTCATATTTGCCAAAGATTAAACCTGGACAAAGTTTGTGTAAGGCAATTGCTATACTATCTGTACCCATACACTATTTGTCCGGCCCAAAAAAATCTCCTTTAAGCACCATCCCCCTTCTTTTGATAGGCGATCATATCCAAAGATATTAAGTGTGGAACCCAAACCAAAGATTTCTACATTGAGGCAAAGGAATCAACCTGTTCAGATGTTCTGAGGAGAAAGAGAGGAGGATCCTTGGTATGTTTGGAGTCATACTGCTTTGGAGGATTCTGATCCAAGATAAAGCCACTCCCCAACACTGTTGTGCAGAAGAATGGGCAGCACAAATCCTGGGCCAGAGTATTTTCACTTTTTAGATGACAGGAATAATCAAATATGCCCTTTCCCCTGCACCCATGAAGAATTTCTGTATCATCATTTAGAGTTTATTTATCCCAGTGGTATAATGAAAGGAATCAATCTGAGGGACTTCCCCACTTCAATCATATCCAAGTGTCACCTTTCAGGTCAGAACAGTCAAGACATTAGATTAGATCCTAATGTCCCGAGCTTCTCTTCTTTCCTGAATATCCAGGTTCAAGGCTGGCAGGGTAGGCTAATACTCCAAGGGTGGTCCCTGTAAGCCATGCAGTGTGAGCAGCTTAACTGGATGGACTCTGGCTATTTGGTGGATCCTGGGCTGCTAGCTCACAGGGAACCCCACCATCCCTGGCCACTCCACGGGCGATCACTGTGGCATATATCACAGGCTGGGAGCTTGTAGCTTTAGGAGGCAGAGGGTCGAATGAGGATGAGATTGGGGAAGGGGAATTCTCTGAAAGGGGACCAAGAGGCAGGTTGGAGTAGGTGATATTGTCAAAGGAAGGTGGTGAGTCAAGCCTAACATATGGCACATCTGAGGACACATCTCTGGCCAGGGCAGAGTCACCAGTGGGGTGGAGATCCAAGGGACTGGCCTGTAACAAAGCACATACACAGAGGCAGAAATCTTTTCTTTACCCCCAAAATTTTTGTAAGAAACCCAGATCCCTGAGAAGTGAGTCTCTCTCTTGAATCCCATATGTTCCTCAGCAATAAATTATCTTTTTGAAGATTTTTAAATTCCTAATTTCTCTCCCCACCCACCATCTAAGAAGGTGGGATATTAGGGCAGAAATGAGGCCAAGATAACACTATATAGAAAGAAGGTTTATAGGGGCCCGGGAGATAGCATGGAGGTAAAGCGTTTGCCTTTCATGCAAAAGGTCATAGGTTCGAATCCCGGTGCCCCATATGGTCCCCCGTGCCTGCCAGGAGCAATTTCTGAGCATGGAGCCAGGAGTAACCCCTGAGCGCTGCCGGGTGTGACCCAAAAACCACAAAAAAAAAAAAAGGTTTATATATCAACTGAACTGGGGTACATCTTTTATTGGTCATATCACCCTGGGACCTTTAGGAAAGCACGGCAATTGGAAGATCTGGGGAACTAAGCTGGAGATGGGAACCTTGCAGAGGCCTCTTACCTTGTTTGAAATTCCAGTGCTCTGGAATCGACCACAAACACCAAGCCCGCTCCCTAGCAGGACAGAAAACAGCAATACAATCCAATTTCTATTTTTTTTCTTTTTCTTTTCTCTTTTCTTTTTTTGGTTTTTGGGCCACACCCGGTGGTGCTCAGGGGTTACTCCTGACTATCTGCTCAGAAATAGCTCCTGGCAGGCACGGGGGATCATATGGGACACCGGAATTCGAACCAACCACCTTTGGTCCTGTATCGGCTGTTTGCAAGAAAAACGCCGCTGTGCTATCTCTCCAGGCCCACAATCCAATTTCTATGCTAAGTACTCCACCAACTCCCTTTACAACCCCTAAGACATCTTTCCTAGTCCAGTCTCACCTTAATATGTCCCAACACTAAATATCTAATCATATCCTCCAGACTTTTTATTTTTCATGCCCTAGCTCTCTCCTCCCCACCAGGCAGTTTTCATAAGTTTGCCTCCTAAAACCATTTCCTCTCCTCTCTTATCTGTCCTGTCCCACTGCATCCCATTTCTAAGTCTCTCTTTCCCCTGGAAAGTTCTGGGATTTGAGAGAAAAGTTAGAATTCAGACTACCCATCTATATATATTCAGATCCCAACCTTTACCTGCTATGGTAGCACAAAACCTGAGTGGCATTAGGTTAGGCAAAATCAAGAGTCACATACCTCTCTTTTTGGCCACCACAGCAAATAGCACCGCTGTCAAAACCAACAGGCCTACCAGCAGCACGATGCCCCAGATCAAGGGTATTATGCTAAGGGGTACAAAGGGGATGTGGAGTTTAGTCCTGAACCCATGTAACATTTACTAAGAATTTTGCAGCAGTGGCCAAAGGATAGAGGTTGGCAGTGAGATGTAGCTGGGAGAGTGTGGCATCATGCCTAGGCAGGACAAACATGGTAGGACATTCAGATTGAATGAGATAAGTGACATCTGCTGACCTGAGATAGAGAGGAAAGTATATCCACCTCCCTGATGAGAAGTTCTCAGATGGAAAGATTTCTGAAGTGTCCTAATGTTGAATGGGGACCAGTCATGCAAACATAGTACCTTTGGTCATCCTGATGAGGATCCGAGTAACTGGCGCTGTCTCCTGACTTCGAGGAAGTACCATCAACCAGACTGTCAAGCCTATATGTCTCCTCTTCAATTTTCATCTCATTTTTCATAGCAGTAACTGATTCTGATGGAAATATTTATTGAGCACATACCCACTGTGGCCATAGTTCAGGAATTTATTATAGACTAAGTGGGTGGGAAAATGGGGTTGAGGAAAAGAAGGAAGCCATGGTATCACTTATTCTGGGATGTGAAAAAGGTTGTACTATTTACCAATTGTGAACATGCCCACTTTCCCCTCTGTCACCTGCTCCCAATGCTGATCATCCCCATTTATTTCTTCTCCTATCATCCCTTCCCCCAACTAATCTTCTCAGATGTTCCAACTAAGTAGAATAAGTAGAAGTCAGTATAGATTACCTAGTAATCTATACTGGGTATACTGGGTAATCTATACTGACCTCTTCTCCCCCTTCCATTACAGGTCTCTTAGATTTTGTCCTTACAGGAAGTCTTACCCACGACTCTCCTCAATTACTCTCTGAGGTTCCTCAACACAAACCTCTGAACCTAATATGTAGCCCCTGGCCCTTCTGTAGGTCAATCCCTTCTCAGAAATTGGCCACAGACTGCCCTCGGATCCATGGGACTCTGGTCTTAATACACTAAAATGCCAACCAATCCTCACTAGGTGCCCTGCTTGGATATTGAGACAAGGCTTTCATTGTCCTTACAATAGGCTTTATTTCTGGCTGTTGAACTCAGAATCTATTCTTAATTTGCCTGGTTGGGAGTCTTGCCTAATTCTTAGATGTTCATCTTCCTAGATACTATGAATCTGGGCTGCTAGAGTCCCTCTCTTGCTGTGCATGTTCTGCCTGAGCTGCCACTGTAGGAACATACTCCCTCATCTTCTGGAACATCCATCCTAAACATCCATAGAACTTAGCACCATCCCACCTCCCATCACCTATACAAGCAGGAGCCTATCTTCTGTTCCTAACACCAGGGTAGCTCATCTGAAAACCATTTGTCATTCAGGGATTTACACTCTTGAGACACAGATCTTAGAGTGTCTAGGATGAAGGAGAACCAAGGATAAGAGTTCACTGGTAGTGTTCTAACGCTATAAAATAGCAACTAATAGATGATGACATCAACTGATACAACTTCATCCATCACTAGCAGATGGGGAAACCTGGGAAGGAATTAACACAATTTACTGGAAAAAGAAAAACCTAGAAATGAAAATATATTAGCATTCTTATAGAAAGGCAGTCTTGTGCCTGCTTCAGAATATCTGACATTTTCTTTCCAAAACCTTCTTTTACACAACATTCTGTGTTTTTTTTTAAATAGTACTTTAAAATGCACTTGGAATAAATGCTTTGCAATCATGGGCTGCAAGAATGAAACCTGTAAAAATAAAGCACTTTAAAAAAATAAATCTATAAGAACTAGTTTCTCCTGGTAATGGCGTTGAAACTATGCTTCTGTATATCAAGGGCATTTCCCCCATCTTTGAAAAGAAGTCAGTGGCAGTAGTTTAGGTATCTGACCTGCATTTAATCTGCCTGTGAGTTGACATACATACTAGGTGCTTGGCAAAGACTTATAAACTTAAGTAAACCGAATTTGATGATTTTCCAAGCCATCAAAAATATTATTAAAGGAGTTTAAAGTACTGGATCACATAAATTCCTGTTGGTAAAAATAGTCTCAAGTATGAAAATGCAGGCGGATGAGGCCATGGGGGTGTGGAGAACCCGACCTCCTGTGGAGACTGGACAAAGGAGGTGCCTGAACCACTAGTTTGTTTCCCAAACGTTCTTATCTCTATTTCCAGATCCGGAGACAAGGGATATTCGGGTTGCTGGCAGAGGCCAAGAGAGAGGAGCTACAGGCTTATTTATCATAGACTTCTCAACCAGTTTTGTTTCCGCTCCCTGCTCAGCTGGGAAAGTCTAACTGCCTGAAATTCCTCCCAGACAAGCCTCCCAATAGCCCAGGGAGAGGGATGATGGGGGTCCGGGAGGGACAGATAAGGGGAGAAGCTCTGTGGTCATCCAGGCTTCCTTACCTGTGGGGGACACATTCAGAGTCACCCTGTGCACAGTCTGGGGCCCTGCGGCCCCCT
>PVKC010017416.1:0-20226 GCA_004027635.1 Crocidura indochinensis | reverse complement strand
AAAAAGGCATACAGCTCCTGTCCTAAACATTGAGTAATGCTAGATTAATTTTAAGCCATTTGGTTGCTGAGGGCAGTCATAGTAAAAGTAAAGCAAAACAATTTAACTGCTCACACTGAAGGCTTGGCAGAAGAAGAGGTATGCCAAGCATATCTACTCTCTCTTTTGGGGGAATGGGGCACACCTGTCAATGCTTAGAAGTTGTTCCTGGCTCTGCATTCAGGAATCACTCCTAGCAGACTCTGGGGGCCATATGGGCTACTGGGTTTGAACCCAGGTTGGCCATGGGCAAGACAAGTGCTCTGAGACCTTCTGTGTTTTCATTCGCATCATCCAAGCATACCTATTTTTATCTCATTTTTCATATAAGATAAAAGACTTAACAAAAACATTATAGGTGAGTTAAAATAGTAACATGTTGAAATGAGATGATCAGCAGAATCAGACTTAAAGGATTTGGATTTGTAGCCATCATATACAATGAGATGATCAGCAGAATCAGACTTAAAGGATTTGGATTTGTAGCCATCATATACAATTCAGAATAATTGTGGTTGAGTCTATGGATGGGCTCATGTGATGGAACACCTACATAAGAACATGACCCTGGCTTCAATTTTTAGCACTACCCAGCCACTGGCAAAATAACTATGATGGATACATTAAAGTCCATCTAGAAAAAGCAGAGTGTGTCCCATCAAATGGAAGAAGTTGGAAGCTATTAAAGAAAAAAGGAATTAAAGAATAACTGGGGAGTTAACTCAAAGGGTAAAGTATATGGCCGCCCCAGTTTGATCTCCAGTACCCTCGTGGTCCCTTGGACACTGCTGGGAGTGACCCTGAATTGGAACAAAAATAAAAACCAAATGAAAATGGTACTGCTAATAAAAAGTATACTAGAGATGAATGTCTTTAAGGAGCCTACCAGTATACCAAACATTGTTGATAAACATCTAGAAACTAGAGATATTGAGTCCTCCCCAGTGTGTGCATACTAAGACTCTCAAACAAAAACCAAGAGAGTTTGTTACCATCCAACATACACTAGAGTTTGGACCTACGCATAGTATTGGAGGGAACTGGAAATGGAGCAAATAAAGGTAAATATAAGTATTATAATTTTCAAGGATTCTTACATAACATATGAAATGGTGTATTATTTGAAATTAGGTTGTGACTGAAATTATGTGTTGAAAATCATAGAACAACAAAATGAAATATAAACAATAAAGTGGTAAGTTAAGAATAATGCAAAGGGAACCATGGAGATATCTCAAATGGCAGAACAGATGCCTAGCATATGCAAGGCCCTGAGTCTGCGGAATGGTACAACATGGCCCCTCAAGCACCACCATATGTGATCCTGTGATTAAAATGATACCCAGAGCAGCATAAAAGCACAAGAAGAACAGATAGGGGAAAAAATGGAAATTTGGCAAATGAGTAGATTTTTAATGCAATCTTATCAGCCATTACATATTTTTAAAAGTGCAGACGGTCTAATTATGAATCAAAGTTGAAAACTACATTGGTGAAAAGCTGTTTACAAAAAAGTCACTTTAAATATACAATGTGAAAATACTAAAAGTTAAGGAGTAGCAAGATACGCAATGCAAACATCAAAAATATTGGAATAACTTAATATTTGGCAAAGTAAACCTAGATCAAGGAATTTTATTAGTGACAAAGAAAAATATATGGGATAAGGAGATGAGTTTTCCAATCAGACATGAATAAGCATAGTTTGTTATTATACATTAAGTACTATACACTAAACGAGAGCCTCTGAATTTAATTGGGTGAACAACTGATAAAGCTAAAGGAAAATGATCACTTCAGCATACTATATACTAAATAAAATTAGACGGAGACAGGGAAGAATTAGCATGGCCCTTACTCAAGGATGACACACAAAATCATAAAACGTTCCATATTAAAAGAAAATGAAGCTGGCCAGAGCCATAGTATGGCAGGTAAGGATGCTAGCTTTGCATCCCTGGTATCCCATGTGATCCCCTGAGTACCACCAGGAATAATTCCTGAGTACAGGGCCTGGAGTAATCTTTAACCATCCCTGAATGCGGCCCAAAAACCAAAAAGAAAAAAATTGTTCTTGCCCCAACTCTTTGTTTTCCTAAAGAGAATTGGTAATGCTTTGTAAAATCCAATATTACCAAGTGTCTTAGAACACTGCTTTTACTGCTTCTTACTACAGTAAAAATTATATGGTAAATAATTATAATTTTGTGATACTGATACAAATTTTATTCAATGTGTTACTTTAGGCCAACATTACAAAATTGTGATTTAGAACTTGAACATTTTGTGGAAAACAGATCAGGTTTGGCTTTGGTGGTGTAATAGAGTTTGAACAAATGGCTTGTAAAATCACTGATTTTAAGAGGATTTCTCTTAAGTAGAATCTGATCTGATTCTTATCTTTTCATATTATTCATATCTTTTCTCTTGGTCACTTATGCTTTATACCAGTGACTTAGATCATTGGTTTCCAGCATCAAATGATATATGGTTGATTCCCTTGTCTGCCACTTGTTGGCAGTGTGGCATTGGTTACACTTCTTAACATTTCTGTTCTTGGGATTCTTTTATAAAATGAGAATAATTTGGAGTGCTGTCTGATGTTTGTTTGAGAAATCAAATTAGTTCTGTCATGTGAATTACCCAAAAAACTATATCAAAGTACTACATATTTTGACTACTATTGATGACCAATTGATGGCTAAAAGGCCATTATAGTTAGTTACCTTCTAACTTTCCAACCTAAGTGGTTTGTGTTTATATAGGCTACCAGCATCAAAGGAGTTTATTTCATGATTCTTGATATTAAATTTTGTTGTTTTCTTTGGAACCAAGGCATTGCTTCCCAGAATGGGTGGGCTACCCCATTGCAATCCTGGACCCAACTAGAAGAGCAGCAGCATTAGCCTGGGTGCAGTTGGTCGACATTTTTTATGTGTTCATTTAAAGGGAGCTGGAAAAATAGTACAGCTCTCTCGCTCACAAGAGGGTCTTTTTTTAGGGGGTAGTATGTGATTTTATTTTTTCCTGAAAAGAGGACAATTCTTCTGCTACACAGAATTCTTTTTACTAGTGCTTAATACCCTACAGTTTTCTTCTACACATTATTTGTTTTGTATGTGTTACATATGTTGTGTATGCATTCCCTTTAAAAAGAAAAATCAGTGTGGTGTAATAATTCTGTTTTAGTGGCTTTTAAATACTCATGAGTCTGTGCTATAGCCAAAGAGGCTATATTAATTTTACATGTGCACTTAACAGAAAGCTGTGGCACATAACCTAATACCTTGGTTCTGTATCTACCTCCACTTACCCACTCTTAACCAGCATTCATAGACAGTATTTTTTTTTGATTAAAAGTACTAGACCCTATCAGTACTTGTATGACCATACGTTGCTTTTAAGAATGAGTGATCTCCCAGTGACGTGGTCTAAGTAAAATGTTCTCTGTTTTAATTATGTAGTCCTCCTCGCCATCCTCATCACAGCCTCATTGTAGCCACTGCAGAACGAAGGCCTCATCATTGTGTCACCATGCATCCCTGTCCTGGGTCAAACGTAACCATGTAGGCCCTGCAAAGGCAACCAGTCCATCTCTCCGTCTTCGTCGCTGGCGACCCTTCTTACGCCTGCCATCTTTGGGTCTCCATTCTGTTGTAAGTGTAGTCAATCTTCCATCTCTTCTTCCAGTGGCCAGGGCATTCCATTTTGTTTTCCTTAAACTTCTTCAGTCTTCGAAGTGCTTTCCTCTTGGTTCACTCAGCCATTATTTTTTTTCCTCCCTCCAAAAGATTGCAATGCAAACCTCCATGCTCTGTAGTCTAACTTGACTTTCTCCACCAAATGCCTCGGTGAACATCCATCTTAACACTCCATATCCTTCCATAGAGGGGCCTGCCTTTTCATGAGTACTGGTCAAGATTCATAATGATGTTTTATGTCGGTGGTTATTAAAGTGTATTCTCTCCCCCTTCATCTTTCCCTTTTCATTTAGTTGACTTGAGTCAACAAAATGCAGTGTGCCTTCTGAGTTCTTTGACATCTGTTTCTTTATTTTTTTTTCCATGTTTCTGAACATGATGCTGGTCTCTTGTCATGCTCTGGGGTCACTTTACTTACGCTGTTCTTAATCTAATCCTTCATGGTGTAGGGTGTTTCATCTAAGTTATTTATTCCCTGACGGTTCTGGTACTTGGTTTAATCTTGATCCAATCTTTCCTGCCTATTCAGTTTCTAAAGATCTTTTTCAAGTAGAAGTGAAGATTTTCTTTTTGTGAATTGATACAGACTTCCCACAGATGTTTTTATGACCTCCTTTTTAAAATTGATGTTAGCAAACTACTAAAAGTATATTTGTTCTCATAATCATGCTAATTGTTTTAAATGCTGAAGTTTATAGGATTCTGATACTGAATTACAGAATTAGGCAATATAGCTCTTGTTTTTTGTTTTTATTGTATTCAGTTACCTTGGTGCCAGTGGTTGAACCAAGGGTCTTATGTATATGAGCAAGATGTTTATTCTAACACTAAGTCATATCCCTGATCTTATTTTTTTTTTTTTTTTTTTTTTTTGGTTTTTGGGCCACACCCGGTGACGCTCAGGGGTTACTCCTGGCTATTCGTTTAGAAGTCGCTCCTGGCAGGCACGGGGGACCATATGGGGAACCAGGGGATCGAACCGCGGTCCGTCCTAGGTTAGCGCAGGCAAGGCAGGCACCTTACCTCCAGTGCCACCGCCCGGCCCCCTGATCTTACTATTTTTTAAACTTTCATCCATTTTACTTTGGTAGATTGGTTAAAATAGGGAAACGGTTTCACAAAATACTGAGGCAGAAATTAAAGACAATTTTTATAATGGCATTTGTGTTTTGGTTTCGAATCTAATACATAATGAACCTTATATTTAGACATGTCACGTGTTAAGAGGCAGTAACTTTTTGCCAACTGGGTAGGAAATTTCTGTGGACAGGCACAGATTCGTGGATCAGATGTCGAAAACCACTGTTTCAGACTGTTAATGGCAAGGACTGTGGTTTGGCAGAGTCTATAGAGAACTACTGTATCTGAAAGTCTGTTGTGTGCCGTGCATTTGTAAGAAACTTGACATTTTTCATTTATCATGACATGTGAAGCCAGAGGAATTCTGATTGCATATATAACATGTATATATAATATATACATAATGTATCTGTATACATTATGTACATATACACTATATATACATATATATGTATATATAAATATCTTTGGTGCTTAAAAAAAGTCAATAGTTGATGTCAGACATTCTTTCTTACCCCCACCTTACTATTCTAGAACTCTACTCAAATGCTGAACTGCAACCTGGCATTTTTTCCTCCCCACTGAAATGTCTATTTTCATCAGATACCAGTATGGTCTTCCAAGTAATCTTTCTTTGGTGCTGAATATCCACAAACTGCTGTCTCTCCATTATCCTTACTGGGTCAAAACATGATTTGTCATTTTTACTCATTCATATCTCATACCTTTTGCTACCCCATACATAATACTGTTTGGCCCAGTAGGAGATACAAGGTGAATTAGATGGTGCAAATCTAATTTTGTAAATTGTGATCTGGGTACAAGAGATTGAAATCTAAAGAGTATGTTCTTTCACACTTGAATTTTCAAATATAAATGAACATGTCATAAAAACTTCATTTTCTGCTTTTTTGTTTTTATGTGATTCTCGGTCATTAATTCCATTGCTTTATAGCCTCTTAAGTATTTTAATAGTGGTTAATGATAGGAACTCTAGAACAATACTACCTGTGTTTGAAATTAGATTATAATACTTACTAGCCATGTGACCAAAAGGCTCTTGTATTCTTGAGCATAAATAACTGGGACATACCATAGTACCTACTTCATAGGATATTTTTAAGTGATCAGTACAAATAAGACACTTTTAGAATAATATCTGGCACATAATATATAAGCACTCTTATACAGTTATAAACAAATTTATGCCATATGTTGTATGTGTGAAATTTAAATTCTGTATTTCATTTCTATCTAATCAATTATCACTTATTCTGTGAGATAATAGGTAGCATTTTATTCAACATTAGGGAATCTTTTGAAAAATAAATTGTATATGTAGAAACATGTAGGGTACCAGAGAGATCGTGTGAGGATTAAGGTGCATGTCTTGCTTAGCAGCTGATACAGGTTTAATTCCCCAGCATTACATATGATCTCCTGAGCACAGAGCCAACAGTGAGTCCTAAGTCATGCAAATGAAGCCTATAATTTCTGGAATTTGCTCCCCTCCCTAGTTTTTTGTTTGTTTGTTTGTTTTGTTTTGTTTGTTTGTTTGTTTTTTCTTTTTAGGCTACACCCGGTGACACTCAGGGGTTACTCGTTACTCCTGGCTATGCGCTCAGAAATTACTCCTGGCTTGGGGAACCATATGGGACGCCAGGGGGTCAAATCGTAGTCCGTTCTAGGTTAGTGCATTCTGGGCAAACACCCTACCTCTTGCACCACCGTTCTGGCCCCATGGAGTTTGTCTTTTATATAATTATTTGTTGATATTTGTGGGGGGGGGCACATTGTGTGATCAGAGTTTGCTCCTGATTCTGGCATCTCTTCTGGCAGTGCTCTGGGGCTATGTTTAATGCTGGGATTCAAAACTGGGATTCAATCAGGGTTGACAGCATGCAAGATCAGCTCCATATGTGCTCCATATCATTCCATTTCTTGTTGATAATTTTTTGGGGGCGGTTAGACCCAGCTGTGCTCAGGGTTACTCCTGGCTCTGCGCTCAGAAGTCGCTCCTGGCAGGCTTGGAAGATCATATGGGATTCCAGGAATAGAACCGAGGTTCATCCAGGGTTGGCCGCATACAATTCAGATGCCCTACCACTGTGCTATCATGCTGGGCCCATCTTGTTGATAATTTTTTAAAGGATTTTCAGTTGAGTGATTTTTTTAATTGGATAATTGCAGACTTTTATGCTATTAAAATTTGTTCAAAGGAAGAATTTGTCTGAACAGATAGAGGTACTGAGTTTTTGTGGAAGGCTTAGATGTTTTTAGTTTTACTTACTTGTTTAGTAATGTGAAGATCTTAGTTCCCCTTAAAAATTTGTATTGTTGGGACCCAGGAGATAGCATGGAGGTAAGGCGTTTGCCTTTCATGCAAAAGGTCATCTGTTCGAATCCCGGTGTCTCATATGGTACCCCGTGCCTGCCAGGAGCAATTTCTGAGCATGGAGCCAGGAGTAACCTCTGAGCACTGCTGGGTGTGACCCAAAAACCCCCCCAAAAAATTTGTATTGTTTAGGGTTTTTTTTTTTTTTTTGAGCTTTATCACTCAATAAAGCAGCTTTATCGGGGCCTGTGAGGTGGCGTTAGAGGTAAGGTGTCTGCCTTGCAAGCACTAGCCAAGGAAGAATCGCGGTTTGATCCCCCGGCGTCCCATATGGTCCCCCCAAGCCAGTGGCAATTTCTAAGCGCTTAGCCAAGAGTAACCCCTGAGCATCAAATGGGTGTGGCCAAAAGAAAAACAAATAAAACAGCAACAACAACAAAGGCAGCTTTATCAAGTTATAAGGCTCTGCAAAAATTAGCTGTGTTTAGCAGTACTGAGCATGTTTAGGATTTTTTTGAATTTTTTTTTTTACTGGGGCCACACTGCAATGCTCAGGGGACTTTCCTGCTCAGTGCTTAGGGATTTGAACCCAGTTCTCCTGCATGCACAATTCATTCTCCCATCTTGCTCACTAAGCTGTCTCTCTGGCCCCTTTTTAATACATTTTCCTCCCATAAAGGGTATAGTGACTCACAACTTTTAGTGTCTAGATTTATGTTAATGTACTGCTTACTCTGTTAGGTTTATATAGCACTTAATTGTTTACCATGTTGATTTATGCTTTTATTTAAACCTTTAATTTTAAGAAACTCAGTGCTCACAGTGAGGGCATAATGTGTTAACATCCTTAACTACAGTTGTACTGCTTTTATACTTGGCAGACTACACAGATTAGAAGCAAAGAGATGTATTTGGAGAGAAGGAGCTTCCCATTCAATGCTTAGGGGCCCTGGGACACTTGGTGAGACATGATGGATCACTGTTAAGACCAAGGATACAGAGCTACTCAGGCACTTGGTACCAGGGACTACTAGGGCTATACCTGGTTGTACTTTGGGACCCCCTAGGTCTGTATCTTGGGGTCAGTCAGTGCTGGAAATTGAGCTAGGGTCTTACATGTACAATGTATATGTCTTTGATTCCTGAGTTATTTACCGAGCCTAAGATGGTTTTTTTTGGTGGTGGGGGCTGGAGCCCATACCTGCCAATGCTTAAGGGACAATATGAAATCCTGAGGATTGAATTCAGGTCAGCCACATGCAAGGCAATTCAATCCTCTTTCTGTATTATTGCTTCAGACCAAGATTTTTTTCTTATACTGGGGCCACTTTGGACGGCACTCAGGGCTCTAAGCTTAGAAAGTAGTCCTTGAAGGCTCAGGACCATATGGAATACCAGGGATTGAACCTGAGTTAGCTGCATCCAAGGCATACACCGCACCCACTGTGCTATTGCTCCAGCCGCTGAGAAGTACTCTTAAAGAAGTGATAGTGTTGAGATAATTTTTTAAAACATAATTCATAACTTTTATGTATTTTTTTTTTTGGTTTTTGGGCCACACCCGGTGACGCTCAGGGGTTACTCCTGGCTATTCACTCAGAAGTCGCTCCTGGCAGGCACGGGGGACCATATGGGGAACCGGGGGATCGAACTGCGGTCCATCCTAGGTTAGCGCAGGCACCTTACCTCCAGCGCCACCGCCCGGCCCCTATGTATTTTATTTTTAATTTGGGGGAGTCTTAGGCCACACCTGACAGTGTTAAGGGCTTACTCCTGGCATTGCTCAGGGGTCACTCACTTTTGGTGGGCTCAGTGGACCATATGAAGTTTTCAGGGATCAAATTTAGGTCAGCTGTGAGCAAGGCAAGGCTGTAGGGCTCTGTCCTCTGTACATTTCTTCAACCCCTGGACTAATTCTAAATTCTGCTGATATTGTTAAATATTGTCGTAAAGTGAGTAAAGACCATTTCCTAGATGGGTAAAGGACTAATATATTTATTATAAAATTTAATTTACAGGGTTTCCTCTTTTTCTTTTCTGTCTAGCTATTTGTTGGCTATTTCTTGGAATGAAAGACTTGGTATGATCATTTTTATTTTTTTATTTTTTAGTTTTTGGGTCACACCCAGCAGTGCTCAGGGGTTACTCCTGGCTCCATGCTCAGAAATTGCTCCTGGCAGGCACGGGGGACCATATGGGGCGCCGGGATTCGAACCGATGACCTTTTGCATGAAAGGCAAACGTCTTACCTCCATGCTATCTCCCGGGCCCCGGTATGATCATTTTTAAGTAGCTAGCTTAGCCCTGAGAAACAGTTATTCTCATCTGGCCATAGGTAAATGAGAGTACTGGCTTGAGAGATCCCTAAGACTGTTTGATTCAGCAAGATATAAGAGGACTTGTTTTTACATTTTGTTTAACATAAATTGACCTTGGCAGTATCTGGGGCTGGAGAAAGAAAGGTCAGAAGTGAAGACAGACTCTTGAGTAGAGGGAGCCAAGCTCCGATCTTGGACAAGAGTGCGGGTCACCTTCCCAGGTCAGGGAAGTGCACACCTTTGCTCTACAATTTTAGTTTGTTACAAGGTTTGAGGGATTAGACTTTTTAGAAAATGCTGGGGGATATAGTTTAACCTTAGTGTGAGGGAAGGATAACTCAAAGAGAGAACCATCACAATATGACCGGTCATTGGGAGGGGCTTCCACAGACTGAGATTGTAAGAGAGAGGTCAAGAGAGGAATCTAGAATTGGAGCAACAGAAAAGCTGGATAACGCACATTCCAGCAAACTCAGAATTCTGAAGTTCCCAATTGAAGCTAGGAAGAGCTCGTTCGCCACATATGTCTGTATTGAAATTCCCCTTTCATAATTTGAATGAGCCAGTCTCTGAAGAAAATTTGAATGAGGAAGCTGCTCTTTATGTGTTTGGGGAGCATTAAGTAAATCCAGAATGGTTGTATTTTATTCTGTACCTTTCCAAGCCTGCATCTGAAGACTTCATATTACAGCAACTTAAAATTTTATAATTTCTTGAGAGTGAAAAAACCTCTTTAAGTCAAGATAATTTAGTGCTACAGAATGTTAAAATTAGACTGTAATTTGACTCATTCATATTTTAAAAAGTATTGGGTTTATCTTTGGGGGGGCATATCCATTGGTAGTTGGGGACCCCTTCTGGAGGTGCTCGGGGAATTATGCAGTGCCAGAATCAAACCCCAGGCTTCATGTGCAAAGCATGTGCTCCAGCCCTATGAGTTGTCTCCCTGGACCTTTTGAATTTTCCTCAAAAGTATTGCTCAAGCATGAATTTGGTAAGCTAAAAAGAATCTAAGTGTAACATTTTCCTATAGAAAAATAGTTACAGGAGCCGGAGCGATACCACAGTGATAGGGCGTTTGCCTTGCATGCAGCCAATCCAGTACAGATTGTGGTTCGAATCCTGGTGTCCCATATGGTCCCCCAGCATCACTGGGCGTGGCCCAAAAAGCAAAAAATGAAAAAAGAAAAAGAGTTAGAGTTCACCAAGAAATTAAGAAAAGAGAAAATTATTTTAAGTTTGTTTTTATACACTTTTCCTTCCTGTTCCCTTTAAACTTTGGACTATTTCCTGCATTTCTTCATTTTTTTTTTAAACTTTGTGAAACAATCTGAAGAAAAAAAAAAAGCAAGTATTTATCCTATGATTTTATATGTTCCAGTTTTGAAAGTACAAACTTCAAGTTAAGAGGCCAAAGTGATAGCCAGTAGGGTGTTTTCCTTGCATGTGGTTGACCTGGGTTCAATACTCTGGCATCATCCCATATGTTTCTCCAGTACCCCCAGAAGTGATTCCTGCGTGAAGAACCAGGAATAACCCCTGAGCACTGCTGAGTGTGACTCAAAAACAAAAACAAAATGCAGTTATCAAGTTGAGTCTTCAGTAAATTATTTTTCTTTATTTGGGACCTCCCAAGTGTGATCAGGAGGCTTTGGAACCATTCCAGGCAATCCAGCCAATCAGATGCTGTGGTGATAGTGTTTACCAGGGCTGACCCGTTGGTGCTGGGGCCCTCCAGAGTCATACCCAATGGTGCCCAGGGGACTGTGTGGTGATCTCATCTAAAACATGTGCCTAATCCCTGTTCTATCTCTCCAGCCCTCTCATCACTTTTCTAATTCTTACATTGTAGTTTGAAAATTAGTCCTTTATCTTTCTTTATGCTGTTACTAAATTTACATTCTTTTATTATGAACTTGAGTCATAGGTTAAATATTTCAAATATTATATGCATTTATGTCACTTAAAACTATGCATTGTGCATCTGCTATGCATCAAGTATTTCAAAGATTTGGGTTTTCCGGCATGAACAGGGCTGCACAGACAGGTTCTTGGATCAGTCAGGATGAAGTAGTGGCTGTTTGCCTTGAGGATGGGGCAAACATGTAAATGTAGACATGTTCACTCTTCACTCTGTCAAAGATGAGCCTTGAATGATACTGGATTAAAGTTCTCTCAGGTCCTTATGTCATTTTTAAGAGTTTACATGTTGCTTAATTTGTTTGACTACTAATGTATATAATATCTATTTTCCCCTCCTATTCCAGGCACCCAGTATAGATGAAAAAGTAGATCTTCATTTTATTGCATTAGTTCATGTAGATGGGCATCTCTATGAATTAGGTAAGAGTTATTTTAATTTTTCTGGGGAGAAATATGAACAGTGGGTGTATACATGATAAATAGAGCTTTTGGCATTTATTGTGTTTACTTAATGAATTAATTGCCTTATATGCCATTGTTTTAACGGAAAGATTTTAGTTATGATATATTTTACTAGAAAATGCTAAAACATTTTGATGGTTGCACTTCTCATAATTAAAGAATAAAATTCATTATAATACATTATAAATTAATTTCATAATCTTTAGTCGGTTAATTTGTTTATCAACACCTGAACCTAGTTTATTTTATTAAACCTAGTGTTTTTATTTTGGGGAGATTCAGGGCTCACTTCTGACTGTGCTTTGGGGATCAAATCTGGTGCGCCTTACATTGCAAAACATGTTCTTAGTTTGTTCTCTCCAACCGTGGAGTCTAGTTTTAAATAGTATAATGTTCATATGGACTATATTTATATTCAATAATGATTCAATTTTAGACTTTTATTCTATTCTTTTGTATTACAACTTATGTTTTATTTTATTTTTTTTAGTCTAATTGATGACATAAACTTTTTTTCTTTCCATATCTTTCCATATTAAACTATTTGTATGGCAGTGATGTTTATTCCCACGTCTATTATTTATGTTTTAGGGATTTAATTTCACATGTCTTTAAAATGTAGATTTCTAACCATACCTGTGGCCCCTTTCCCACACTCCTTTACATCTCTGTACCTCTTCCCAGGCCACATTACTTAAGGACCATTGCTGCTATGGGAGTATATCAAATATCCCAGACTCACAGAGACAAGTGTAAGATAAGCTTAGCCACTACAGCCTACAGAATCTTTGTAGTGACAGATGCCACAGTGAGTAAGAGTTTAAGTGCTAGAATAATTCTGGAGACTGAGTTTTCTGCTTTGAATGTTGAGGAGTAACGAATAAATGGGATGGAAACAAAGATTGTTGAGACTAACCAGACAGGTTCAGTTAACTTCACGAAAATAGTTAAAAATAACAACGACAAAAAAGAAAAGTGATAAATACCTATAAGGAGAGGCTATTAAGATCATTGTAAAAGTCATTGTTAACTTTCAGAATGAGAGACTTAATGGACCATACAGTAACATCTCCTCCCCCAATACCTCCCCAACACCAGTAGTTTGGAGCTACACATAGTAGACATCAAGGACTGTTCCTCATTCTGTCCTCAGTGATCACTTCAGTAGGTTTTGTCCCCCATAATATTTTTTCTGTCCTAAGGTGGTGACATTTAAAACAGATGTCCTGGGGGCCGGAGAGATAGCATAGAGGTAAGGCATTTGCCTTGCAAGCAGAAAGAAGGTCAGTGTTTTGAATCCTGGCATCTCATATGGTCCCCTGAGCCTGCCAGGAGCGATTTCTGAGCATAGAACCAGGAGTAACCCCTGAACGCTGCCGGGTGTGACCCAAAAACCAAGAAAGAAAGAAAAAAAAAACCCCAGATGTCCAAATGTATTGAATCCTTTTTTGTAAAACAACCATTCAGTACAAGCCTGGAGTCTCCCTTCTCTAAGTTAAAACACAGACACTACCCTCAGTTGCTTCAAGGCTACTGCCACCCTTTTGGATTGTTCCAGTGCCTCCCCCAACCCCATGAAGGGGAGTAGAGGTGATGGTATCACTCATTTTGAAAAGCATTGATCTAAAAGTAGTCTCATGAACACTGAGAAGAAATAGAAAATGATCAGACCTAAATACCCAACCCAAAGTCAACAACAATAGAATCAAGAGAACCAGTCTACATCAAGCTATACACAGAAAGGACTGTTAACACTAGGAATCCGAGGGCTAAGGGTGGAGGTATGGGATGCATGCTAGGCAAAGGGGTGGAGGGAAGTCAACACTGGTGGTGGGAATGGCTCTAATTTACTGTCACTATGTACCTTAAATATGACTGTGAAAGACTTGTAATTCACATTGGTCATAACAAAAAAGTATTAAAAAATGTAAATAAATAAAAGATAACTTTTGCTAGACAAACCTAATCATCTCAATGGAAAGGAAAGAGTTGCCTCCAAAAACTGTTTTGCTGGCTGATTAGTTCTCTAAGCTACTGTCTAGAGACAGTATAGGGAAGAGGGACCAGGTGATAGTACAGGGATATTGCACGTGGCTGACCCAGCATTCCAGGAGTGAATCCTATTCATCACCAGATGTAGTTCAAAAGCAAGCAAAATCAAATTAAAGATAAAAAAATAAAAAAGTGATACAGAGCAAGAATAAAGCTTATGAAGAATGGTTCTGTTTATAGTTTGTCAGCATTCGCTCAAAAGAATTTTAAATGGGTTTCAAGTAAGAACATCAGAAAAGACAGGCTTTTCTGAGGTCTTGTTTCACTTCTCGTGGTTAGCCTGAAGAATGATCAGTATGACTGATCATGGCTGAAACAGTCTGACAAGAACCCTTTAGGGCGCACGTTCTTCAGACACATTTATGGAATTTCGGAATTCCAAACAATAGCTCTGGGATCAGAGAAAGGGGTTGGCAGGTAGGGTATTTGCCTTGTACACAGCCAGCTGGGTTCTATCACAGGTATCCTATATGATCCCCTGAGCCTGGCAAGAGTGATCTCAGAGCCAAGAGTAAGTCCTGAACAACACAGCATATGTCTGTCTCCCTCCGAAGAATTGCTGTAATCTTTGAGATGTCACAGAGACCAAGGAGCAAGACAAGACAAATGAAAATGGGCATTTACTGATTCATTGCAAGGACAATTGTTAGTAAACCAGTATAGATTCCTAGTCATACAAAATGTTCAGCTGAAAGGAGTATTGAGTTACTGAATAGGAAGCAGGGTTATAGAGATTGGCACGTTGTATTTAGGAAAATAAATGAGATTTCAAAATGGTCTTTTTATTTTGGCCATGCTGAGGATAAAACCGATGACTCACGCATGTGATGTTTGAGTTCTGCCACCAAGCCTCATGGCCCCCCCCCCCAGTCACCTTATTTTTTTAAAATCTAGATTGCAGAATTGTAGATAAGGTGTAAATTAATGGGCTTTTACTCATGTAACTAAGGATAGCGAAAATCTTAATGTGTTCATTACATACTGGATGAAAGGAACTGAGTTCTTTGGGTTTTGGCATTTGCAGAAGGGGAAAAGTAGATATATGTAATTACTCTTCTTGCAAAATGAGAGTGATGAGATTGGAAAGTAAATGCAGAACCGATCAAATAATCAGATAAAAAAGTTAACTAGGGGCCTGGGAGATAACATGGAGGTAAGGCGTTTGCCTTTCATGCAAAAGGTCATCGGTTCGAACCCCGATGCCCCATATGGTCCCCCGTGCCTGCCAGGAGCAATTTCTGAGCTTGGAGCCAGGAGTAACCCCTGAGCACTGCCGGGTGTGACCCAAAAACAAAAAAAAAAAAAAGAAAAAAAAGTTAACTAATAAACTGTTATAATAAAAGGTAACTAATAAACTGCCCAGAGTAATAAGAATACTTGAAAATGATAAAGCATTTTTACTTTTAAATAATTTTACATTTTTCCCCAAATGACAGAAATTATATGTTATAAAACTATACTACAAATCACTCAGATTTTCTAGATTTTATAAATTCTAAGCCACTAGAAAATAAGTTGCACACATGAGGAGGGCACCTTCTCTAAAGCTTTAGTATGTTGAGAGAGAGCACAGGGATTAAGGTGCCTGAATTGCATGTCCCAACCCTGTTTCATTCCTGATACCACTGGATTCCTGATACCATGGAGAGATCGCTGAGCACAAAGCCAGGAGCAGCACCTGAGTACTGCTGTGTGTGTCACATCCCAAAGACTTTGTTTTCCCTTACAGGAGTGGATGTTTTCCTGCATGAACTATTAAAGTCAAGAGACTAAGATTCAGCCAGTATTACCATCAAATCTGCATCCCTTATTGGAATTTGCTTACTTTCACAGTAAAGTTCCCCATGGTTCAGCATTTAACCTAGCATTATCTAATTGCCTTTATTTACCATGTTTCTGTGTTTTTTTTTTTTTTTTTTTTTTTTGGTTTTTGGTTTTTGGGTCACACCCGGCAGTGCTCAGGGGTTACTCCTGGCTCCATGCTCAGAAATTGCTCCTGGCAGGCACGGGGGACCATATGGGGCACCGGGATTCGAACCGATGACCTTTTGCATGAAAGGCAAACGCCTTGCCTCCATGCTATCTCCCGGGCCGTTTCTGTGTTTCTAATCTAAAATGTTTCCAGTCAATTTTGTTTTTAAAGGTATAGGACAGGGTGGGGGGAGATGGCTAAGATGTATCTGACTTCAGTGGGTCCCTGGCACTGTACAGTCTCCAAACACTACTGAGTTGACTCTCGTGGCCTCCAGCACCACAGAGGAGGCCTCAAAAGCAAGAAACAAGTGGAATGTATAGGCTACTTTCTTTGAGATTATTCGATAATTTGGTCTGATGTTTTCTTATTTATTAGTTTGTTCTTTTTCACTTTTTTTTTTTTCGGGCCATACTCGTTTGATGCTCAGGGTTACTCCTGGCTAAGTGCTCAAAAATTGCCCCTGGCTTGGGGGGACCATATGGGATGCCGGGGGATCGAACCACGGTCCTTCCTTGGTTGCAACGCCTGCAAGGCAGACACCTTACCTCTAGTGCCACCTCACCGGCCACCACTTTTTGTTTTGGGGCTTCATCTAGCAGGCTCAGAGGTAACTTCTGGCTCTGCACTCAGGAATCACTCCTGATGGTGCTCAGGGGGACCATACGGAATATTGAGGATTGAATCCAGGTTGGCCACCTGCAAGACAAGTGCCTTACCCACTGTACTCTATCTCCTACCCTCATTTATAATTTTTGACATAGCAAAGAAATGATTGTGTTCCCAGTGCATTGTATCAGGTAGGGGTTGGGGAGGAGGGGGGGGTATTGATGGTGAAAATGTTGCACTGGTGAAGGGGGGTATTCTGTTTAAGACTGAAATCCAACTACAAACATGCTTCTGATCATGGTGCTTAAATAAAGATATATATATATATATTGGTTTTTGGGCCACACCTGGCCATGCTCAGGGGTTACTCCTGGCTGTCTGCTCAGAAATAGCTCCTGGCAGGCACTGGGGACCATATGGGACACCAGGATTCGAACCAACCACCTTTGGTCCTGGATCGGCTACTTGCAAGGCAAACGCTGCTGTGCCATCTCTCGGGCCCAAGATTTATTTATTTTTTTGTTTGTTTGTTTTGTTTTTGGGTCTCACCCGGCAGTGCTCAGGGGTTACTCCTGGCTCCATGCTCAGAAATTGCTCCTGGCAGGCACGGGGGACCATATGGGGCACCGGGATTCGAACCGATGACCTTTTGCATGAAAGGCACACGCCTTACCTCCATGCTATCTCCCGGGCCCCCAAGATTTATATTTAAAAAAAAAAAAAATACACCACCAAGAGAATCCAGGTGCCGGAGAGATAACATGGAGGTAGGGTGTTTGTCTTGCATGCAGAAGGACGGTGGTTCAAATCCCAGCATTCCATATGGTCCCCCAAGCCTGCCAGGAGCTATTTTTGCACATAGAGCCAGGAATAACCCCTGAGTGCTGCCGGGTGTGACCCAAAGACAAAACAAACAAACAAATAAACCAACAACAACACAAAAACAGTATCCAAATCCAAACCCAGAATTGAACATTGAAAATATACAGTACAAATAACTAAACATTTGTTCTTTGTTTTCCACAGATGGCCGGAAACCATTTCCAATTAACCACGGTGAAACTAGTGACGACACGCTATTAGAGGTAACATGAAAGTCCTCAGTGTCTTTGTTATTTGTGTCATCATTTCATCAGGTGGAGAGAGCACAAGCCTTGAGCCGAAGTACCCTGGGTAGGACGTTTGCCTTTCACCAACCAATCTTGATTTGATCCCCTGCATCCCATATGGCCCCCAGAGTCAGCCAAGAGTAACCCCTGAGCACCACTGGGTGTGACTCCAACACAAATGAACAAGAGATAGAGTTCTAAAGAGCAGTTGGATGACGGTTCCTTTGATTTTTTTTTCCCATGGTTCCGTGTCATTGCTCACTTGAAAGAAATGGTTTTTATTGTTTTCTTTTAGGGGGATGTTGTTAGAATGAATCAGTGTTGAAAATCTATAGCTAATAAAGAAGTTTGCAGAGCTTTTTGGTCAAATAAATAATAGATCTGAAAAAATAAGAGTAGTATTAAGGGCAAGAGAGAGATGGTACAGCTGCTACCTGTGCTACTGGCCCCAGTTTGATCCCCAGTAAATATTACCACGCATGAACACACATGTGCACACATATCCTACTGGTTCTAACCCTGTAAAGCTTGAGCTGAACTACCTCTTGGGGCTTAAGCACTGCTTAAGAGCCCACACCCTCCAAAAGAGCAGTATTATCAGTTATATTATATTTTACTGAGTCCAGGATATTTCTTTTGTGTCCTTGATTCTTACTACAAACAAAATGCACTGCTTAGAAACAACTACATATGTGATTCTCAGGTTAAAAATTTCTTTTTTTTTTTTTTTGGTTTTTTGGGTCACACCCGGCAGTGCTCAGGGGTCACTCCTGGCTCCATGCTCAGAAATTGTTCCTGGCAGGCACAGGGGACCATATGGGGCACCGAGATTTGAACCGATGACCTTTTGCATGAAAGGCAAACGCCTTACCTCCATGCTATCTCCCGGGCCCCAGGTTAAAAGTTTCTTAAAAAGCATCTTTAGGGGGCATGGAGAGATAGCACAGTGGCGTTTGCCTTGCAAGCTGCCGATCCAGGACCAAAGGTGGTTGGTTCGAATCCCGGTGTCCCATTTGGTCCCCCGTGCCTGCCAGGAGCTATTTCTGAGCAGGCAGCCAGGAGTAACCTCTGAGCACCGCCGGGTGTCGGGTGTGACCAAAAAACAAAAAAACAAAAAACCAAAAAGCATCTTCAGAAAGAACAGTTACCTCTTAGCCTTTTGTACTAGGCAAATCGAACCAGCAGTTCATTCTTCTGGTAATGTGTATGCTATTGTTTTGATTTGGAAAAATAGATACTTGATAAAATTAGTATAAGTCAGGAAAATATGAAATGACTTGTGATTTGTAAGCTAAACAAAGGTTATAAACGTTAAATTTGCCTTTTCTTTCTATAGGATGCCATAGAAGTTTGCAAGAAGTTTATGGAACGTGACCCTGATGAATTACGGTTCAATGCAATTGCTCTCTCTGCAGCATAGCTCAGCAGTACTGGAAACACCAAATGCTGTATTATTTACAACAAAAACTAAGTATCTGCTGCCATACACTAATGCAGAATTTTTGATATTTTCATTAACTAATTAAACTTTATGTGAATTAACCTTTTGACTTGATCTGTAGTTTCTGTCATTTGTGGCTCCATTTTAAAACTGAAGTTATGTTGAAGAAAGTTCTCAGGAGCCGGGAGGTGGCGCAGGAGGTAAGGTGCCTGCTGCCTTGCCTAGGACGGACCACGGTTCGATCCCCCGGTTCCCATATGGTCCCCCGTGCCTGCCAGGAGCGACTTCTGAGCGCATAGCCAGGAGTAACCCCTGAGCGTCACTGGGTGTGGCCCCCCAAAAAAAAACAAAAAAAAAAAAAAGAAAGAAAGTTTTCGGTGAAGAATTCACCTTGTTTGATGACTCACATTAACTTTGTCTTTCTCATCCAATTTTTAGGGACATCATATATTCAGGCAGAGAAACAATTTTCACCTACATAGTTGGAATATTGTATAATAAAATGGCATCATTTATGCTAACACATTTATTTAGCAAGCATCTACTTTGAATTGACTATATATTGTTGTAGATACTGGAGTTTCAACAGTAAATAGTCAGTAAATTTTACAATCTATGAGGAGAGACAGAGAAACGAACACATTAATCAGATTGCTACCAGTGATAGATACTTTGCAGAAAATTAAAGTAGGACTTGTGTTAGGAGTGACTGAACAGATGCCTTAATCATGTGATTAGGGCAGATAAATTTGAATATCTGAACAGTAACCACTAACTAGTCAAAGAAAGGTGGCAGAATCCCTAAGTTAAGGAAATCTTATTGCCATAAAGGACCAAAAATTATTATGACCAGACTTTACAAAATTAATAAGGG
Organism: Crocidura indochinensis; assembly: GCA_004027635.1. Classification (NCBI taxonomy): domain Eukaryota; kingdom Metazoa; phylum Chordata; class Mammalia; order Eulipotyphla; family Soricidae; genus Crocidura; species Crocidura indochinensis. The sequence continues at coordinate 311 of PVKC010017416.1, read as the reverse complement.
AAATGGTAGCTGCAAGATAAGAGAAGGAGGGGATTAGTGATTAAGGAAAACCGGGAAGCATCTAGATTAATTCAGGTGTGATAATATATCAGAGGAGGGTTTTAAGCAGAAAGTGACAATTTATCATTTTAAATCATCACTGAATACTCTGTGGGTAACATAAGGTGACAAGGTAAGGTGAGCAAGAACTTAAAAACTGGGGCCCAGGAGATAGCATGGAGGTAAGGTGTTTGCCTTTCATGCAAAAGGTCATCGGTTGAATCCTGGTGCCCCATATGGTCCCCCGTGCCTGCCAGGAGCGATTTCTGAGC
>PVKC010017415.1:0-20226 GCA_004027635.1 Crocidura indochinensis | reverse complement strand
CGAGTGACGCTCAGGGGTTACTCCTGGCTATGCGCTCAGAAGTCGCCCCTGGCCTGGGGGACCATATGGGGCACGGGGGATCGAACCGCGGTCCGGCCAAGGCTAGCGCGGTAAGCCAGGCACCTTACCTCCAGCGCCACCGCCCAGCCCCCAGGAGTGCTTTTCTTACTAGTATTCATTTTCAAAGTGCGGGGGCGCATTTTATATATATATATATATATATATACTTTTTAACTTCACCCCAAAATGTTTTTAATTCTTGATTGTTTCTAGAATGGAATGCCCTAGATTTGGAGGATAACATTCAAATAGGTCTCTAAAATCAGTGTATATATAGATGTGACTTCCTATACAGTGATTCTCTGACTGCCAAGCCTAATCCATAAACAATTCATCTATACAATGTATATTGCCCATTTGATATATTGCCCCTCCCCCACACCAGAGCCCCTTCTACTCCCTCATCTCCCAATCCAGATTTGTTATCTTCGCTTTACTTAACCCTCTTTACCCTCAGTTCGTAACTTGTTAGGCACCAAGATCGACCTCCTGCACCAACAGATTCTGCCCTTTTGCACATCCCTACAAAGCTCATTATTACTCCTTAACTCTGTCACCCCCAACCATCAGTACCCCAGTATACTATTTTTAACTTCAGTACTGCAGAGTCCTAATCACAGACCAAAGTCGTGCATTGGATTTAACAACCTCCAAATATTTCAAAAGACAGAAAATGAACACATATGTCTTTTGATTATTTTAAGTGTATTTTCTTTGACAGCTATAACTCTTACTAAGTATTCTTTTACAGTGACGATTCTACCCACTTTTTATCTTGTCTTCTCTTTGTGAGCTGTTCAATAAGGAATTTTGGTGAAAGAGTCCCTCAGTTTTATGCTTATGATTGAACCATGTCATGTGGATTGTTGGACTTGTTCTTATGGGCCCCATATGTGCAATAACGCCACATGGCATTGTTCCTTGTTTGCATAGGCACATTAAAATGGGAAAATACTATACATATAAATAAGTTTTTATCTAATAGAGATTGGAACACACAAATCTCATGGTGCAATGGGACCTTACACCCTGAACATTGATATAATGACCTGGCACAGGCCTCAGATGAATGGGCATCCTCCATTCACCCCTGAACCAGGGAAGCTGTCTATGAAATATCCAAGGTTTTTTATAGCAACACCTGGAAGCAATCCTCTACCAGGGAAGACACTACCACTGCTCTGACCCTACCACTGCTCTGACATCGACCTGCTCAAAAGAGACTTCCCTTAACACTAAGAAGACTTGACAATAACAATGGCCTGTTTACAGGACAGGGTTCTCTGCATTGCCCTTTAATTGTGAAGTGAAACGAGAGGATGCTCTGCACTATCCTGGCTGCAATGTAGAATATGCAGATTCTAGGATCTTTAATACACAAACATGACACCAACAACAGAGACTGTGTGAATAATAAAAGTGTATTGGCACTACAGACAATGACCTGGATTGGACAAACTAGTCTGCCTGGAGCCTAGAGTTGGTCTTGTGCCAGGAAACTTCAGGGGTAGGGTCTCCTTGTATTTAGGCCAAGGCTTTTCCTTTTCATGTCCCTCATATTTTGGTGGGCCTATGCAAACAATAATTGCCACTCTAACTGCTTTTACTGTGCTCCTTTGACTTTAATCCTTAAGTAAAACAACCCACTTAAACTTTTGAGGTTAACTTAAACTAATATGCATGTGCATGGAAATGTAAAAACATACTTTGCCTTCAATGTTTAGAAGTTGCATAAGTTTTATGTCTTTAGATTTATTTGTGTGCTGCTAAGAATTATTTTGTACTACAATGTGGGGACTTGAGGGACAAAGTAATTGTACCTGGGTTCAGTTTTATTGTTCTTAATGTTCTTTGGCTGAAAGTTCAAAGTTCAGAAATCATCAATGGGACTACTGAGATTTCTGTTTATGGGTGATTGTCTTTCCACTGTAACTTTACCTTGTCCTCTTTCTTCGCATCTTTGCAATTAGTTCTCATAATTAAAAATAAAAAATTAAGCTTTGCGCAATGACAGTATCGTAGCCAATGAGGTTTATCCGAGGCACGATTATTGCTAATTGAAAACTTTTCCCAATACCCCGCCGTGACGACTTGAAATATAGTCGGCATTGGCAATTTTTGACAGTCTCTGCGGAGACTAAAAAAAAAATTAATAAAACATATTATAAATGGATCTTCAAAAATATTTTAAAAATAGCTGGAGTGTCCTCTTTCTTTCATCTTTGTTCTCATAATTAAAATGAATAATTTAAAAATGAAGTGTGAAAGTTATGTAAAGATAATGCTCAATTTAATTTTATAAACTTTAAAATATCAGAAAATAATAATTCACTTTAAACCAAATTTTTTCAATGCACACAAAATTCAAAAATTATTTAAGGGGGTGGAAGGAAGTGCTTAGTGCCCTCCGCAGCCTTCTGGATTGAAAGGTTCCATGAAACTCCAAGAAATGGACTCCTGAATGGAGGTTGAGTTAATGCCCTCCACAGCCTACCTAGGGCTCCACTATAAACGTAGTCTCTGAATTTTTTTTACCATTACCATTTCTTCCACAAAATTTATGTTCTTCTCTTTCCTCTTTCTCCAGATACCCACCGAGAGACATAAATGCAAACAGGTATGTGGCTGTTGATGGACAGATGGATGGATGGACGAACACACACTTTTCCAAAAGTAATTCCAGACTAGCATTCCATCTAGAATAGATGGTCTATCTATCTGTCTGTCTGTCTATTTATCTTTCTACCTATTTTCTTCTCTGTCTTCAAATTATCTTGGGATTATATATATGTGTGTGTAGGTATACATATATATACATAGATATGTGTGTATATATATATATATATAGAGAGAGAGAGAGAGAGAAGATATTTTCTGAAAACACTTAGTAAAAGCCCTCTAACCACAATGAGGAGGTTTATGCAGGGAAGCAGTTCATGCAGGCAGTCAAATAATTACTTATCTAATGCTAGAAACCAGATCTTGGTTTGAGGTGCCTTACTTTTAATATTTTAATGCTTAAAAATCAAGTGACACACTTTTTAATCCTAGCTTCCACACTTTACTCTTAGGAAAATGAGGTTTTCATGGTGTTCTATAGGTTATAAATAAGCATAGTCCTGGTCTATTTAAAGAATATTTGGCAGTATGTGTTATCTAAACAATTTGGCATTAAAATTTCAGCTATGGTATGTTTAAAATATGCTGGGTGACATAAGTCATAAGCTGGGTTTCTAAATTTCGGCATTTTTATGACTGACTTGTAGAGTCAGGTATCAAGAGGTTAATATTCTATTTAAAGTTGTCTCTGTCTCTTTCTGCACACATCATATTGACTATTGGGACTAGCAAATAGGAAAAGAATTGATCCATTTTTACCTTTAGATACAGTTTTAAATATTGATACAATAGGTTATGTATAAAAATAAATTGAAAACTTCTGATGCTTTTTTAAAGCTTTAATAATACAGAATCCTATTATTTATATCTTAATGAAGTCATATTATTAGTATTCTTCCTCTTCAACTATTGGTTTCCTTTGCATTGAACTAGAATATACTGGAATTTCATATATAAACATTTTCAGCAATGATTCTATTTCTAATACAAGACAATTGATAAATCACTCTTATATCTGCCCTCAACCGAGTTATCAAGAACCACAGCACAGACACAAAGAAAGGACAAAAACCTCTCCTCTGTTCTTTTTTGCTGCTTTTGGGGAATAAGGATAGAAATATTAGAAGATTATTCTATCTCTAATAAACAATCTAACAATAGAACTTGTATTTTCTGTGCACTGGGGATGTGGTATAGTGATAGAGTATTTGCCTCCTATATGAAGCTATGGATTCAGTTTCCAGCACCATAAAAATAAGTAAAGCTATACTTTCTGTAATCAAAAGTTAATTGCAATAAGTACCTTATGAAGGGTTTATTCTATTTAACCATAATTGGCCCTCAAAGTCCTCTGAAGCTCATTTGAAAAACTAAACAAACTTTAACTTAAATGAAGAGAAAATGAAGATTTAAGGAATATTCCTGTACTCTCCCATACCCAGTCATTCTTTTTACAACTAAATCACTGCACCTTCAGATTCATTTATATTCCACTGTTATTTAAATTGTATGTGTCCTGTAATAAGCAATATATATAATATTGTAAAAATCCTATGAGATAAAAATGTCGTATGCATTTGACATTGTATCCCTGGCTGTTTGGGCAGGGAAGTGGGCTATAGAGTGATTTATGTTACCAACATAAACACGCACAAAAGGCAACAGCAAAAAAGATCTGGCTAAATCTTATTTACAGGTAGCCAGACAACATTTCTTGAAATATGCTATAAATTAAAGCATTAACTTCAGTCAGATGTCAGATATCTTCTGGATTTCAAACCCGATCTCCAGAAGCCTTCTCCAGTGAGGATTGCTAAAGAGTAAAGAGTCAGACCTCTCCCATCTTTGCAAATGGACTGCTGCAAAGGAAGTCTCTAGACGACCATCTTTGTTTGTTAACCAATCTCCTGAAACTCCATCGTAAGAGGTTCATACCCTACCCCTATACACTCTTTAGCAAAAACATGTAATTTGAGTAATATGGGCCCACCATAAAAATATCATTTTTATAAGCAACTGGCTTAAGTCATTAAGGAACAGCCCACATTAGTAATAAAAGTTAATACTCTTGCTAACACAACTGATAGTATATATACATACAATTGTATAAGTTTGACACATTTAATTCTTTATATCCTATGCTATTGTTTCTCTAGATTCTTAAATCCTGTAACTAAAAATTAAGTAAGAAATAGCTTAAAATCTAATATGAAGACTGCTGATGGCTAATTTTTGCAAATGATTTGAATTTCTAAATTCTAGATATATCTTGATACTAGGACAAATTTCTTATTTTCAAACTTACAAATCCTATAAGACTTTTGTTTAATTCCATGCAAGCATGATTTGCAATACATCAAAATTATTTCTTGGTGTTTTATTTTATTTTTCTGTTGGGGATCCATCTGCCAGTGCATGAAGGCTACCCACAACTCTGGGTTAGACAGGAAGTGGAGTGTCATACCTGGTGATGCTTGAGGGATCACACAGCAATAGGAATTGAACCCAGGGATCCTACATGCAAATCACATGCTCATCCTCATTCTGCTTAGCTCTCTCTCCAGACCTCATGACTTAGCTAATTTCTCTCAACAAAAACATCTTGGAAATTTAGAAATTACATCATCTAAATTTGATACCAAGATCTTCAAATTTAGTATGATTTGCAACATTTTTATATCAAATTGGTAACCAAGATTACCAGCATTTTGCTGCTATAAGCTCCATTAACATTATAACTACACTTTATCTTAATTGTGAATTTGTTCAAAGTTATTAAGCAAAAAAACGTTTTATGTTTACAAATATTGTCACCTGTGGAGAGTTATTTTAGTTGATTATAGAACATTTGTGAAACCAAGGCAAAAATTTTCTTCTTGGAGCCGAAATGAAACCACAGTGGGTAAATAAAGTATTTGTCTTGATTGTGGCCAACCTAAATTTGATCATGGAATCCACATGATACCCTGAGCCTAAAAGGAGTAATTTCTTTTTTTTATTAATTTTTTATTTTTAATTATGAGAACTAAGATGCAAAGAAAGAGGACAAGGTAAAGTTATAGTGGAAGGACAATCACCCATAAACAGAATTTTCATTGAAGTAGTCCAATTGATGATATCTGAACTCTGAACTTTCAACCAAAGAACATTAAGAAAAATAAAACAGGGGCCCAGGAGATAGCATGGAGGTAAGGCGTTTGCCTTTCATGCAAAAGGACATCTGTTCAAATCCCAGTGCCCCATATGGTCCCCCGTGCCTGCCAGGAGCAATTTCTGAGCATGGAGCCAGGAGTAACCCCTGAGCACTGCCAGGTGTGACCCAAAAACCAAAAAAAAAGAAAAAAGAAAAAGAAAAAGAAAACAGAACCCAGGTACAATTCTTTGTCCCTCAAGTCCCCAGATTGTAGTACATAATGATTCTTAGCAGCACACAAATAAATCTAAAGACATAAAACTTATGCAACTTCTAAACATTGAAGGCAAAGTACTTCTTTACATTTCCATGCACATGCATATTAGTTTAAGTTAACCTCAAAAGTTTAAGTGGGTTGTTTTCTTAAGGATTAGAGTCAAAGGAGCACAGTAAAAACGGTGTTAGAGTGGTAATTATTGTTTGCATAGGCCCACCAAAATATGAGGGACATGGAAAGGAAAAGCCTTGGCCTAAATACAAGGAGACCCTTACCCCTGAAGTTTCCTGGCATAAGACCAACTCTAGGCTCCAGGCAAACTAGTTTGTCCAATCCAGGTCATTGTCTGTAGTGCCAATACACTTTTATTATTCACACAGTCTCTGTTGTTGATGTCATGTTTGTGTATTAAAGATCCTAGAATCTGCATTGCAGCCAGGGATGGTGCAGAGCATCCTCTCTTTTCACCTCACAATTAAGGGCAATGCAGAGAACCCTGTCCTGTAAACAGGCCGTTGTTGTTGTCAAGTCTTCTTAGTGTTAAGGAAAGTCTCTTTTGAGCAGGTCAATGTCAGAGCAGTGGTAGGGTCTGCCCTGTCAGAGGATTGCTTCCAGGCATTGTTATAAAAATCCTTGGATGTTTTGTAGATAGCTTCACTGGTTCAGGGGTGAATGGAGGATGCCCATTCATCTGAGGCCTGTGCCAGGTCATTATATCAATGTTCAGGGTGTAAGGTTCCATTGCACTATGAGATTTGTGTGTTCCAATCTCTATGAGATAAGAACTTATTTGTATGTATAGTATTTTCCCATTTTAATATGCCTATGCAAAGAAAGAACAATGCCACATGGTGTTATCGGCGCATATGGGGCCCATAAGAAAAGTCCAACAATCCCCATGACATGGTTCAATCATAATCATAAAACTGAGGGATTCTTTCACCAAAATTCCTTATTGAACAGCTCACAAAGAGAAGACAAGATAAAAAGTGGGTAGAATCGTCACGGTAAAAGAATATTTAGAAAGAGTTATAGCTGTTAAAGAAAACACACATAAAATATTCAAAAGACATATGTGTCCTTTTTGTTTTTTGAAACTGTTGGGAGTTATTAAATCCAATGCACGACTTTGGTGTATGATTAGAACAGTGTAGTACTGAAGTTAAAAAGGGTAAATGTGTGGTACTGATGGTTGGGGGTGACAGAGTTAAGGAGTAATAATGAGCTTCATAGGGTGGTGTGAAAGGGCAGAATCTGTTGGGGCAAGAGGTCGGTCTTGGTGCCTAACAAACTAAAGAACTGAAGGTAAATATAGTTAATTAAGGGGAAGATAATGAATCTGGATTGGAAGATGAGGGAGTAGAAGGGGCTCTGGTGTGGAGGAGGGGAAATATATCAGAGGGGCAATATACATTGTATAGATGAATTGTTTATGGATTAGGTTTGTAGTAAACAATGATGATGATTAGATTTTAAAATAATCTTGATATTGTTTTTAAAATTATTTCTCTCTCCTGATTTTTATTTTGTTTTATTTTAATTTTTATTAAATAATTTAAACATATAGAAAAATATAAATGATAATAATAGAATGAACTACAAAGTACCTTTCCTGCCCATTTTAATAAACTATGATTTGCTAAAATAAAATTTTATTTATAAAATAACATGTAACCGATTCAAATAATTAGCATTATCATTTCTTCCCCTCCTTTGAGAAGCAAAATTGATAGCAGTATGATTTCTTTCTAACAGTACTCTTAATTTTTAGTACTCTGTGGAATTCCATTTTATTGGTCTACTTATTTTTAAAAACTTATCTTGCTTCGCACACACTCTTATCCCTTGCCTCTCCCACCCAAAATCTCACAATTTATATATGATACTTTTTTATTTTCCTAAACTCTAACATTAGCTCTTTATGTCTTTAATTCAAAACCTTAATTCAGACAATTCTTTCCTAATTATAATTTGGCCTACACCTAAAATATCCATATTTTTAACTAGATCTTTAGGAACTTGCATCCCTCAGTTTAGCTCTATTGCTCATATATTATGGTCTAGCACAGGCTTTTCCATTTCTTAATTGCAAGTTAACTTCATATTAATTTAATATAAATTCATAGTAGTTATATTAGTATTAATCCCATTGAGTAAGTAAGAAAATAAGGTTTAATGAGATATGGTAATGCTATAATAATTATCTATAGCCACCCAACTAGTAAAAATTCAAAATAATATTGGACAACAATAATTTCTTTCCAGAACCTCTTTCTTTATCATTGTATTCTCTGCCTCCAGATCCAACTAAATAAGTCCACTAGTAGTCTTTTATGGTAGTACTGGCTCAGGATGAAAATGGTCATGCTGGTGAGATGTACAGATATTTCAGATTTGAAAATTCTAGTACTAATGAAATAAGTAATCCTATAATAAACTATATGCAAAATAGAAACTGTGGGGCTAGGTTCAACAGATAGAGCACATGCTTTGCATGCGTGAAGCCCTGGTTTTGTCTCTACTAATTCATGGCCCCTGATCACCATCAGAAATGAGTTCTCCCCTTTCCCCAAAAACAGAACTGAAAGTAATTTTGAGCATTGCTGAATAGGTCCAAAAATTAATAAGATAAAGATTCTGTTCTCTGAGATTCTATCCTGTGATCTAAATGGCATTTATATTTTATAGATTATAAATTAAGAAAATATGGACCTGGTAAATCTTACACACAAAATCAAATACATGTACTCACACATGTATATGTACTAGCTTAATAGTTTTTGGTCTGAGTCTGCTTCTGTATAGCATATACCTTCCTAGATTAATGAAAGGAAGGCATAAATTGTGTACAACTTTGTATAAATATGGACTCCTCTTCAGTTCTCTTGATTAACTTTCTCAACCATTTTTGGTATTTATTGTTAAAAGATAATAATAAAAGCATCAGCATTAATTACAGTGATGTTAACTTGTGGCTTTGGGGGGCCTTAGCAATGCAGTAGGTAGGTCACTTGCCTGCATCCAATATGGTTCCCCAAGTCTACCAAAAGTGATTTCTGAATGCAGAGCCAGGAGCAACCCCTGAGTGCCACCAGGTGTGACCCAAAAACAAATGAAATATGTGCCTTTTCTTGTTTTAGGTTTCATCTCAATCACTTATATTATTGTTTGGGCACTAAAAGAATAAAATAAATGCAAAAAATCATCTCCCCACAAAAGTATTTGTATTCCAATAACTTGTTTAATACAAGCTATATGTTATATAATTTTATGTGCTATATTTTGTTATATAGTTTATTATGTTATTATATGACAAAGACTATTATCCCAGATAGAACTGAAATTACTAACACATACCTTGACATGGAGAAATAATACTGAATTATCTAAAAGGGGTCAATGTAACTACAAAAGTTCTTTTAGGTGAAAGGAGTTAAGAGAAGTAGAGGGATGCTATGTGAGAAAGATCTACTCTCTACTGTAGTTTCTGAAGAGCAACATAGCTCTCCCTGAACCTTGCTTTTAAATCAACTCATTTCAGACATCTGATTTCCAATACTTTAAATAGTAAATTGCAGGCCAAAGTAATAGCACAGTGGTAGTGTGTTTGCCTTGTACACGGCTGACCAGGGAAGGATTCAATTCCTGACATCCCATATGGTCCCCCGAGCCTGCCAGGAGTGATTTCTGAGCACAGAGCCAGGAGTAGACCCTGGGAGCTGCTGGTTGTGATTCCCCCCCCCCATAAATATAGTAAATTGGTCTTGGCTTAAACTTTGTTGTAACTTTGCAGACCAATCCTGATTAAAATTGTAACACATTCCTCTACCCTCTAAATAGAAAAAAAAATTGCATTTAAAAATCTATAATCAGGGGCCCGGGAGATAGCATGGAGGTAAGGCGTTTGCCTTTCATGCAAAAGGTCATTGGTTCGAATCCCGGTGTCCCATATGGTCCCCCGTGCCTGCCAGGAGCAATTTCTGAGCATGGAGCCAGGAGTAACCCCAGAGCACTGCCGGGTGTGACCCCCCAAAAAAAAATCTATAATCAAAAAATAACCAATGAATTATTTGAGCTTTCTTATTGGACTACATATCCATTGCCTGCTAAAATTCTAAGGTTTCCTTTTGCTCATATGCATGCAATGTCCCCCAAAAAATGAGTCCTGAAAGATTATATTCAGGATTGTTACTTTATGATAATGATGCTTCATTTACTGATCCAGTCATTCAATCAATAAACATTTGGACCTCTGAACAGACCTCTTTTCTGTACTTCATACACAAACCTAACTCTTTACCATATAAATCCAATTTCATCACTTTCCTGATCAGCAGTTTGATTTCTTTTTTAATTGTATAAGGGTGAAAGTCAAGACTTTTCTGCTTCCTCTGCTATCCATTTCTATGACTTTATGCTATTCTGTTCTTAGAACACCAGTTTCCATGGCCCTGGGACAACCCAAACATCCCGCAGCCTCGGGTACACTGTGTTTGTTGCTTCTACAGATCTCTTACCCATTTTACATAAAAGAAACAATTTATCCAAACCACACACCTCTTCTTCTGTTAATTCTACCTAAACTATCCTCCAAACAAACCAGTTAGACTGTATTAATACCTGATATATTATTATTTGCTGATCTGATCATTCATCTGCTCCTCAAAAAATGTAAGTTTCATGAAAGCAAAAACTATTTTTCTACTGCTTTATATCTCCTCTACTTTCTAAGACCTAGAATTGTACCTTTCATATGAAAGACACTTAAACAAAATATTTCTAAATTAATAATTAAATGCACCCACATATAAACGGGCACTATCATATAAATGGCCCAGTTTCACAACTTAACAACTAAATCTGGGAAAAGATGGAAACTGAGCCACTAGATGCAAACTGATACACTAGTCTGGGCTGAAACTATGGGGTGCCCTAGGGATGGAACAGATTGAGTCTTTCTTGCTGATGTCCTGGAAACTGAATCCACACCCCACAGCCACAACCATACAATGGTCTCAATTTGACTACTTCACAATCACTCTCTGAAGATACACCAAATGAATAAAACTCCTGGATACACACATCTTGGAGTTCCTGGAATACGCAGCACTCATGACTGAGTAACACCTCCTAAGCCCACAGTACTGGCACTCAATAAAGAGGATGAGAAATTAGATGAGAAAGTAGGTTAGAAGCCAACTAAACTAAATAAGCAAAGAAAAAAATTCAGCTAGCTCAACAAGCAACACCTCAGTAAATCTTCAGAAGATGTCTTTAATAACTCCATTGTAAAATATGACAATTTTTACAAACTTTCTTTTTCTAAACTGCTTTTTGATAACTTCACTTACCATTTCATTGTAACAAGAAAATTAAAATTATTTCATGACTACCAAGAGTGCAGATTTGGAGAGTGGGACTAGGAACAATGGTAGAGGTAAGTTCACATCGGTGGTGTCATTGTTTGGAACATTGAGTGCCTAAAACACCGTATTATGAACAATTTTATGAACCATGGTGTTTAAATAAAGTGTTAAAAATGAAATGCATCAATCAATATTAAGTTTCTAGTTCCTAAAGAACTGTTTTAGATTCTAGAGAGACAAAAATAAAACACAATAGCTGACAATAAGGAATTTGGCCAAGAATTTTTTTATGGTTATGAAAATATTCTCTATTTCGGATATTCAATGAACAGCCACTAACCACGTATGCCTGGTGAGCACATAAAATCTAGTTCATGTGTTTGAAGAACTCGTTTTTCACTTTATGTTAATTATTTTAATTTTAATTATAAAGGTTTATGTGTCTGGTGGCTATTATGCTGGAAAATAAAGATTTTATGATTAATCTGCATAAAGTAGGTGAAATATAAATAATTTATTTGATTGACCACAGGGATCATAATGAAAGTTTTCTTGAGATGGCATTTTATTTAGATCTTTAAAAGAAGAGTAGCAGTTTGTTAGACCAGAGCCTTGACGGGATAAAAAAGATGGTAGGAAAGAAAAATATGCACAAAAATAATAAGCAAGGTACTTGCCACAATTTCATCAACAGAGTCAGGAATTCTTGAAATAATACACATATACATATACCTTTATCTGTGAAGGTAGGGATATTCATTTTTAATGCATGACAGTTCAAGTTAGGCCATAACTTTGTCAGAAAATCCAAAAGTATGAATAATAGATTGGGCAATTGTTTAGAGAATATAACAAAGTTAACAGATTTTTCAAAGCTTTAACTCATAACATCCCTATAACAATTAGAGACTAGAATTCCTCTAACTTTTTAAAATCTAGAATATTATAATATTTCAACTTGTAAGCACCTCAGAATATTTCATTGAAGCCTTCTTGGGTCAAGTTAAAATTGTATAGCAAACAAAAATAATAATTGTATCCTCCAAGCAGTTATCTAATGGAATTGATCACTCTGGTGGGAATGCTAAAGCAACTCACGTAATCTCTTAGATTCTCTGTTCTTTATTTATAAAAAAAATGAGCACTATATCTCCAAGGTCTTTTTCAGCTTTGGTTTTTATACAATTTTGCTAAGTTAGAAAGATAAACAAAAGTCTAACTGAATAATGGTTCATTTATGCTGTTTCTCTGCAGTCAGACCATTTTAATGATTGATATTTATATCAGCCTATAATCTGTCAAAATATACATAATTTAAAAGTCTCAAATCAGAACTAAATTTCTATACATGCTTTCAGTGTTCTGCATCTACTATGTATTCCAAAAGTGCTATTAACTGTTGTTCAGCATCTTACCTACCTTGTGTAATGTTCCAAGGTCTAAGATTCTATCTGTGAATTTTCAGAAAGACTTTTCCTTTGCAAGTCATAGTTGATGTTTGGGGAGCACACCCAGAAGGGTTCTGGGCTAAATCCTGGCTCCATGTTCTGGAGCCATGTCCTCCTTTCAATGCTTAAGATTCATATTCAGTACTGAAAATCAAACCAGGGTCATGCCACATAAAAGGCAAGAGTCTTATTTCCTATACTGTTTCTTGAATTCAAATCAGTCTCTTTATCACCCAGCTACAAACTACATTTTACATTAAGAAGAGACTGACTTCTGTATATATAAATGGTTTCTGTTTTGTTTTGTTTTGCTTTGGGGGGAGTCACACCCAGCGGCGCTCAGGTGTTACTCCTGGCGCTGCGATCAAAAATACCGGTGCCCCATATGGTCCCCCATGCCTGCCAGAAGCAATTTCTGAGCATGGAGCCAGGAGTAACCCCTGAGAACTGCCGGGTGTGACCCCCAAAAAAATTGCCCCTGACTCGGTGGACCATATGGGATGCCAGGGATCGAACTCATGTCCATCCAGGGTCAGACACGGGCAAGGCAAACGCCCTACCACTGTGCTACCATTCCGGCCCCAAGCTTATCTAAATGGGACCATTCAAAGTTTCTACATATCCTAATTCATAACAAGTAAGACAAAATGAAACTATTTACTGCTAAGGAAGAATTGTGTCTTATTTTGTGGTACATATTTATGTGAGTTCCTAAAGAGTATCAGTAGGGTATGCCTTTATTTGTACCCAGAAATAGAAAAAGATCTTATTTTTCTATTCAATTCAGTTTCCAGATACAAAAACAGACACAATTTTTTTCCTTTAATTGATTTCTTTTGGCACTGGTGAAATAGCATGGAAGTAAGGCATTTGCCTTTCATGCAGAAGGATAATAGTTCGAATCCCGGCATCCCATATGATCCCCGTGCCTGCCAGGGGTGATTTCTGAGCAAAGAGCCAGGAGTAATTCCTGAGCACTGCCGGGTGTAAACCTCCCCCCCCAAAAAATTATTTATTTCTTTTAGCATACATGATCTAGATACACTTCTTAAGGTTTTCCAGCATGTCCCTAAGCATTAACAATTTGTTATTTAGAACATGAGAATAATCTCCTACAAGCATAATTAGAACAGATGGGTTAAAACTGCAAGATAGCATTTGCATAAAAAGATCATCTTACTTTGGCACTAAAATGTTATATTACTTATCATTGTATGGAAGCTAACCCTTCCATAACCAAATATAAATAAATAAATAAATAAATTTTAGCTTTTTTGTTTGTTTTTGGGCCACACCCAGTGATGTTCAGGGGTTACTCCTGATTATGCACTCAGAAATCACTACTGGTTGGAGGAACCATATGGGACTCGGGGGTTCAAACCTAGATCCGTCTTGGACAGCCATGTGCAAGGCAAATGCCCTACTGCTGTGCCATTGCTCCGGCCCCAAAATTTAGCTTATTTTTTAACTGAAAGCAAATGCATTATGTTCATCTCTAGAAGAAGTGGGAGTAACAAAAGTATATAGAAAATATTACTTACTGTGAATAATGGTTTATATCTGCTCAAATGTACAAGAAACTTATAGTTTCCTATAATTGGACTCTAGTCACCTGACCTTCCTAAAATGAAGAATGAACCTAAAATAATCCAGTCTCTGCCCAATAATCATGTGTTTACACGCACACACACACACACACACACACACATCACCAAGGAAAAGAGAATTAACTCATGTTCAGGACTCTTTTAATCTTATAAAAGTAACTACCACTATAAAACTTTCTATTTTCTACCTCACAATCTAACCTCTATCAACCAATTTTCCATGTCTATGAATTGGACTACTCAGTTTTACTATTAAAATGAAACATATAGAATTTGTGCTTTTATAACTAACTTTAACACATAAAGTCTTTTTTTTTTGTATTTCGGTTTATTGGACCACATCTGTGGCACTCAGGGGTTAATCCTGACTGCGCTCAGAAATTATTCCTGACAGGTTCAGAAGACCATATAGGATAATGGGTATCGAACCCAAGTTCGTCCTGGCTGGTCGCATGTAAGACAAAAGCCCTACCACTGTACTATCACTCCAGCTCCTAACATAAAGTCTTCAACATTAATATAGTTTGTACAGTATATTAAAATTTCCTTTTTAAGGGCAAATAGTATTTATATATCATATATTACATATCATATCTATATGGACATATATGTTATATATTATATACATCACATCTAACAGTGAACAAGTATCGCTCCTACCTTTACTTATTATAAATTGTGCCACTCTGAAAACAGGTATACAAGTACCTTTAAATTCTTGCTTTCAATTCTTTTGAGTATTTGTATACATGAAGTGGAAGCTGCATCATGTAATTCTACCTTTAATTTTTGAGAAACCACAAAAAGGTTTGTCTTTCTGTTTGGGGTCCACACTTGAGGATACTCAGGGCTTACTCCTGTTTTTGTGTCAGAGATCACTCTTGGCAGTGATAAGGGGACCATATGTGATGCCAGGTATCAAACTGAGATTAGTAACAATTAGGATCAATCCCAAATCCATGGCAAATCTTTCCAACCAAATCAAAAGGCTTATAGCAGCAAGTTCAATAGTGCACAAATTTTCTACTCCATGATAAACTGACCCAGATGTGACATTATCTGTTTTGACAATATCTGTCCTAATGGATATACCATTGATATTTTGAATTCATATGTTTTGGATATTTTCAAAATTTCTAAATTTTTATGTAAATGAATCATCAAACTTTATCTTTTGTATTTTGCTACAAAACTTTTCCATCCTAAAATTATGTACAGTTTGTTTCTATTACACTTTCTAGCATTGTTTTAATACATTAAAATTATGTATAGACTTAATATTAATGATTTTATCTTTAATTATTAGACAATGTCCCAATGTAAATTTTTTTTGTTTTTTTTGGTTTTTTTTTTGGCCACACCTGGTGATGCTCAGGGGTTACTCCTGGCTATGCACTCAGACATTGCTCCTGGCTTGGGGGACCATATGGGGCACTGGAGGATCGAACCACTAGTCCTAGCCTAGCCTAGGACACTCAAGGCAGATACCTTACCTAGCCTAGCACACTCAAGGCAGATACCTTACCGCTTGCACCACCACTCTGGCCCCCTAATGTAATTTTTAACTCTAGGATTTTACTTAGCTAGTTCGAAATTTGCTGTTTATTATATACTAAGTATTTAAATATATTGGAATAAATTTCTGTCCTACACATTATGTTTCTATTTATTATAAATACACTTTTAGTTACTGTAGCTTTATAAAATATTGAATTTCCTAGTCAGTCAGACTCTCTTCATTACACATTTTAACCTGAAGTGTTCTAATCTAGTCTCACAAGTGAGCGTCTAAAGGAATAAAAAACAGTACAACAGAAATTACCTACCAAAGATATAAAAACATTGTGTATATAATAATGCAGTAATATTAAATTAATTATTAGCATGATGATTCAAAATTTATCATTAAAGATATAAATTTATAAAAATATAAATATAAATTTAATAACTTAAGCAGTTTAAGGATTGTTAGAAATAAAATAGGATATGATAAATTGTAAATGATAGTTATGCAAAATAATGATATAATAAAATAAACTTTCAGCTATTCAAAAACTAAAAGATAGATTTCTTTTTTTCTTTTTATTTATTTTATTTTTTTTTATTTTTATTTTAAACATATTGACTTACATATTGTTGACAATCATATTTTAGGTACAGATTAACATAAAATCAGGGGAGCTCCCATCACCAAAAAGACCTCTCTCCACCTCCGTTCCCGTCCTACTTTCCATATCCTCTCTCCTACCCCCTCCCCCCGGGGTTGCTAAAGCAAGTGGTCCCCCCTGTGCCCAGCTTACTACTTGGTGATCTTTCACCTGTTTGGTCTTCGTTACCCCACTTTCCCCCCTAATTGGGAGGCGGGAATAGTTAGATCTAGTTATGTGGATTTGTTTGAAAAAGAGAAAAAAAATAGAGGATAAAGAAAAGAATGGATAAATAAAAATAAATAAATAAACTAAGGGATCAAATACTCTGGGAATGGGTGGAGTCCTTCTAGAGGTTTTCATTTTTGGTTTGAGAAACATAGGGAAAAATGGAGGTGACATAGAATAACCGTACATAAAGAATTGTCAATTGAAATATCCATTGAGTATTCCAGAGGGGGGGAAAAAAGGAAGGAAAAAAAAAGAAAAAAAATACTGTAATGAGATCAACAAAAGATAGATAATAATTAGTGATAATAAAAAAAGATTGTTTTGTGCTTTTTTTTCCCCTCTTGCAGATGCACAGTAAATATTGGGGTCAATCGAAAAGGAATTTCCTTTGCCTAAGAGATGCAGGGTTTCTCCACCCTTGCCATCTATTGTCACGTGATTGACTAAAGATTCCTTTCAGGTTCATTTACTCTCCTCTTGGTGCTTTTGTATGGGAGATTTCTGCTGTATCCTGGGTGATAAGATCAGACCTCTGAGTCTGGAGGTCTTGGCATCTACACTAGCCAAGGTATTGAACTTCTACTTATGTTTTCCTGTGTGATTCTAGAAATTCTGTTCCCTTAGTGTTGTTTTAATCCGTCTTCTGTGATTGGCAGACCTGGTCTTTGCGCTGGTCCTAGGGAGGACCTGGGATAGCGACGTTATGTTTTCAGGAATCCCCTTCTGTTGCAATAGTCTCCGACAGAGCTCTGGGACTAGGGGATCCTAGTTGTCATGTAGGTCGATGCTCACGTCCTAAACTAGGGTTTTTTTATTGGTCCCAGTATACATACAGTATGGCCATGATTCCGTCCACCAGTTGTCTGTAAGTCACGGCTTTGGCTAATGGGTAGACCAAAGGGTAACAAGTGTTCTGGTTTTGTCTTATCGTTAGCTGGTGAGGCAGGATAACTTGCTCATAGGTTGAGTTGTTCCCATTTTCCTCGTTGTCAGGATATTTCATAATAGGGCTGGCACTTGTTGGTGTCTGAGCACTATTATGAATGTCCTGGTTGGGCTCTGTTTCCTGTGGTTGTTGTGATGAAGTATGTCATTTCTATGTCTGTGTTCCAGGGTTCAAGGCTGGACAGTGGTGTCTGATCACCTGTGGTCTAAGTTGGGTCCACATGACATATTTTCAAGGTAGGAGGTACCCCTGTCTAAAAGATAGATTTCTAATATGAGAATCAATAGTAAAAGTTAGCATTTTAGGTTTAGGAATGCATTTGCTAAAAAATTTGACTAAAATGTAATAAGTATATTAGTCCAGAAAGTAGTACAGCAGGTAGAACTCTTTCCTTGCATGTGGCCAACCTGGGATAATATGGTGGAAGGCTCATTAACCAAGAACCTTTGTAGTGCAAGGCACTAATATCCATTTGTGGTATATTCAGCAGACTTCACCATAAAAGCTTTTATTGATGCTAATGGGAGAAGTATCTTGTTCATAGAAATATTTATTTACAGGCTGAAGATATAGTAGAGCAGTTTGGGTACATACATTGAAACACCTGATTTGTTTTCTGGTAACCTGGGAACAAGCCAATAAGCAACCCTGATTTGTTCCTTGGCACCCCCAGCCCCACCAAGAGTGATACCTGAGTACAGGAAAAGAGTATCTGCCAAGAATCACCAAATTTGACACAAAAATGAAAAAAAAATTTTATTAGCATGTTGTGACCTGGGAAGGGCAAAGCTGGCAGCAGATAAATGAATCAAGGAAATGCTGTATTCCCACCAGTGCAGAAAATATTGGAAATCTGAATCAATTCAATGGCAACAAGAAGATAGAGGAAGGCATGATGTCAGATTGAATACAAAGAATAAAAGAGGAGATTTGTTTGACAACCAGTCAAACCCGCACCTCGCACCCTTCAAGAAACGGCAATCAACTCCCCTCCTGACTCATCCTGAGTGATTTTCCTTACCAACCCTTCCTCACATGGACAGTTACTTGAAACAGGACTCAGTTCTACAAATATCCCCCAAAGCATCAACTCCCTCAAGTCCTCCCTATCGCAAACCTTTTGCCAATCCCAAGAAGGTCAGGTTGGGAAATTAAAAGGCCCCCGGGAATCCACAGCCACAAGAAAATCTCAAAAGACAAAGGGGAAACCTATTCTACAATCATTAGTATTAGACCTGTATTACACTACTTCTTTACGTGCCTTATCCTAAATGCAAGACACTCTCCTGCATAACCTGGTGGCTCGAACTAATTTAATTTAATTTAATTTTTATTACTTTGTTATTTTTATTATTATTTTTTTATCTTTATTTTTATTTATTTATTCTTTTCTTTTTTCTTTACCTCATTTGGTAAAAACCTCTTTTTCTTTTCATATGTACACGTGAGCACATTTTTTTAATTTCTATTTTTATCTCCCCTGGGGGTGTGACCTGTTTTAGTTTTCTTCTTTCCCCACCCTCAAATGCACTAGGAAGATAATGTAACACCTTTTCTCCCTGCAAAGGCACACTAAAAAAGGGGGGGGGGGAAATCTATAAAACTGAGCTCTTATTCACTAGGGATAAGAACTCATACTTGTTTACAATACAGGGGTACCTCCTACCTGTAAATATGTCACGTGGACTCAACTTAGACCACAGGTTAGCAGACACCAACTGTCCAGCCTTGAACCCTGGATCACAATCATAGAAATGACATACTTCATCACAACAACCACAGGAAACAAGTCCCAACTGGAACATCTGTAATAGTGCTCTGACACCAACAAGTGCCAGCCATATTATGAAAGACCCTGACAATGAGGAAAATGGAATCAACTCGAGCTATGAGCAAGTTAACCTACCTCACCAGCAAGCGACAAGACAAAACCAGAAGACTTGTTACCCTTTGGTCTATCCATATGCCAAAACCGTGATTTACAGATGACTGGTTGACAGAACGATGGCCAGACTATACGTATACTGGGACCAATAAAAAAGCCCTAGTCTAGGGCAAAAGCTATGACCAACATAACAACTACGTTCCCCTAGTTCCAGAGGTCTGTCTGAGACTATTACAACAGAAGGGGATCCCTGGAAACGTAATGAAAGACGCTATCCCAGACCCCTCCTTAGGACCAGCGCAAAGACAGGGCCTGCCAATCACAGAAGACAGATTAAAACGACACTAAGGGAACAGAACTACTAGAACCACACAGAAAAACATAAGCAGAAGTTCAACCCCTTGGCTCGTGTAGATGCCAAGACCTCCAGATACAGACGTCTGATTTTATCACCCAGGATACAGCAGAAATCTCCCACACAAAACCACCTAGGGGAGAGCAAATGAA
>PVKC010017414.1:0-20090 GCA_004027635.1 Crocidura indochinensis | reverse complement strand
TTTTTTCCTTTTTGATCACCAGGAGTTACTCCTGGCTATGTGATCAGAAATCGCTGCTGGCTTGGGAGACCATATAGGATGCCAGGAAATCTAACTGTGATCTATTCTAGGCTAGCACGGGGGCAAAGCAGACACCTTACCCCTTTCACGACTGCTCTGGCCCCCCTTCTTTCCTGAAGTCTGCTTCTAAAGCTATAAATTTCCTTTTAGTACCACTTTTTCTATGTCCCATAAATTCTGATAGTTTGTTTCTTCACTGTCATTTGTTTCCAGGACTGTTTTGATTTCATCTCTGACCCACTGGTTGTTTAATAGTGCACTGTTTAATTTCCAGGAGTTGTTTTTTCTTTGTCCCTTTGTAGTTCACTGCTAATTTCAGTTCCTTGTGATCTGAGAAGGTAGTATGTACAATTTCTATCCTCTTGATTTTATGGAGATATGTTTTATGGGCCAGCATGTGGTCAATCCTGAAAAATGACCCATCTGCATTGGAGAAGAAGAATGTGTATCCAGTTTCCTGGGGAGTGGAGAGCCTTAACATATCTACTAGTCCACTTTCTTCCATTTTTCTTTTCAGAGCTAGTATTTTCTTGTTGTGTTTCACTGGGTGACATATCAAGTGGTGACAAGGCAGTGCTGAGGTTTTCCACTATGATTGTGTTGCTATTGATGTCTTATTTTAGATTTGTCAGTAATCATATTAAATATTTTGCTGGTCCCTCATTGAGTGCATATATGTTTAGAACTGTGATTTCTTCCTATTGTACATGTACCTTGATTAGTACAAAATGTTCATCTTTGTCCCTTATAACTTTTTTGAGTCTAAAGTTTCTGTCATATGCGACTAATATGGCCACTCTAGCTTTTTAAGGGAGTTGTTTGCTTGCATGATTTTCCTCCAACCTTAGACTTTGAGTCTATGTTTCTTCTGACTATTCAGATGTGTTTCTTGTAGGCAGTAGAATGTTGGATTCAGCTTTTTGATCCATTATGCCATTCTGTCTCTTAACTGGTGCATTTAGTCCACTGACATTGAGAGAAATAATTCTCATGGGATTTAGTGTCATCTCTGTTTTGAAGTTGGTGTGTCTGTTGATCCACTTGTCTTAAAGTAGACCTTTAAGTTTTTCTTTTAAGTCTAGTTTTGAGTCTGTAAAGGTTCTGAGCTGTTGTTTATCTGTATACTTCCTTCAAACCTGAACGTGAGTTTGGCTAGATGCATTATTCTAGGTGAAGCATTCATTTCATTGAGTTTTGTCACTATATCCCACTACTGCCTTCTGGCCTTGAAGATTTCTTGTGACAGGTCTGCTGTAAAGCTTTAGGTTGTTCCTTTAAATGTAATCTCCCTTTTTGATCTTGCTGCTTTCAGTATTCTATCCCTATCTGTTATATTCATCATATTGACTAGGGTGTGTCTTGGGGTACTTTTCTTTTGGTCTCTTTTAGCTAGTACTCTTCAGGCATGCAGGATTTGATTCCGTGCAGTCTTTAGCTCTGAGAGTTTCTCTTCAATGATATCCTTGACTGTTGATTCTTCCTGGGGATTTTCTTCCTAGGTCTCTGGTACTCCAATGATTCTTATGTTGTTTCTGTTAAGTTTATCAAAAACTTCTATTTTCATCTGTTTACATTATTTAAGTAGTTTTTCTATTGTTTGATCATTTTCTTTAAGGCTCTTTCCAATCTCTTCTGTGGTATGGAGTTGTTATGCATCTCATCTTCCAGCTTACTGATTCATTGGTTCTCAGCTGCTCTTACTCTGTTGGAGAGGTTTTCCATTGAGGTTTTCATTTCATATACTGAATTTTTCAGACCTGTTATTTCAGTTTGGAGTTTTTTTTTTTTTTTTTTTTTTTGGTTTTTGGGTCACACCCGGCAGTGCTCAGGGGTTACTCCTGGCTCCATGCTCAGAAATTGTTCCTGGCAGGCACGGGGGACCATATGGGGCACCGGGATTCGAACTGATGACCTTTTACATGATAGGCAAACGCCTTACCTCCATGCTATCTCCCGGGCCCCTCAGTTTGGAGTTTTTTGATTTCTATCTTCATATATTTTTGATTCTTATTTGTGTTCCATTCAACTCAATATAAGTTTCTTCTGATTTCTGTGAGGATACTCCATATTTCTTCTCTAAACTCCTCTGAGAGGCTAATAAGGTGGTTGGCACTTTTCAGGTCATCAGAGCTGCCATCCTCATTCTCTATGCCTGGTTTTGGTTTACGTTGTTTTCCAATTGTCATGCTTGCTATGTGTTTTTTTCTATATATTATGGGGAGTACATTGCTAGAAGATCCACTTGGCCGTGGAGCAAAGTGGAGCATGCTCCTCTATCTCCACCCTACTTGAGTGTCCCAGCTCACCTCTGTTACCAGCTTTAGCTGTGTTTTCTGGGCTAGGGTTAGTTTCAAAAGTCACAGCAATGTTTAGGCTGCTGCCCCTTGTCTAGAAAAACTCTTGTACTTACTCATTAAATAACAAAATGTAAATTATATAGTAATGATTACTATCAGAGCCAAAGTAGAAAGCTATAGATAATAATGAAAATACTCTTCAGGTAATGGATATTAAAATAGATTCATTCAAGGCCCGGAGAGATAGCACAGCGGCATTTGCCTTGCAAGCAGCCGATCCAGGACCAAAGGTGGTTGGTTCGAATCCCGGTGTCCCATATGGTCCCCCGTGCCTGCCAGGAGCTATTCTGAGCAGACAGCCAGGAGTAACCCCTGAGCACTGCCAGGTATGACCCAAAAACCAAAAAAAAAAAAAATAGATTCGTTCAATGGAATATTATAAGAGTGAAGGTGAATTAATTTAGCTGTATTTTTATCATGTATGTGTTAATCTCAAGCATAATTTTTTCAGAAAAAAAATCAATGTGGTTGGAAACTGGAGCAACAGTACATTGAGTAGGACATTTGCCTTGCATATGGCTGACTGGGTTTTGATAACCGTCATCCCATATGGTTCCCTAATCACCACCAGTTGTGACCCATGAGCACAGAACCAGGAATGAACCCTGAACACTGCCAGATGTGGCCACCAAACCAGGAAAAAAATAATCAAGAGTAATTATCAACAATGTTAGTATAACAGATAGTACTTATAAAAAGTTTGCATATACAAACTTGCCATTAATTAGAGACAATTTATTTGAGGTGAAGAATAAAAGACATACATGGACTAAGAAATACCATAGTTAGCCCTTGCATTTGGCTGACCCAGGTTAGATCCCTATTATCACATACACTCTCCACAGCATCACCAAAAATGGTTTCTAAGCACAGAACCAGCCCTGGTTCTGTGCCTAGAGTGGAAGAAGAGGGAAGAGCATACCCAGAGGTGTTGAGGGCTTCTTCCACTCAAAAGGAAAAATAGCATTAAGGGAAAAGAAGAAAATAAAATTGGAGGGAGCTTCAGATGCTGGAAATATGATACTTATTTCGTGAAATGATCCATTAAAAGAAAAAGAAAAAGATGAACTAATTTACTTGGTGAGCCGAACTTACTCTAACTCAAGAACTTTGTGAAAATTAGAAAAGAGTCTCTTTTCTAATTCAGTCTAGTAATCTAGGAATTCAACCCAAGGGATCTGATAGGATCCCTTAGCAACAAAGACTAAGGTGGGCAGAAGTGCTGTTTATAGTCATCTGCAAGTCTTTCTGCCTTAACAGAAAGTGTCATAACACTGATGGAGAGATCACAGTAAATCACCTGGCACTGGGAAGCATAAGTTTATCAGAGAATCTTTACAGTAGAAGCAGGACAGATCAAGGCTAAGGATCTGACCACCAACCACAGATAGGTGGCAAATGCACAAAAAAAAGTTCATCTCTCTGTAGATATTCTCCAATCAAAAAGGGCAACTTAGCACCAGAGTGATATTACAGCAGTAGGGAGCAATTTCTGAGCTCAGAGCCAGGAATAACTCCTGAGCGCTGTTAGGTGTTGGTTTAACTAGACCAAAATTTTGAATAAATATTTCTTTTTCTCCTTTGCCATCACTTTTCATTTTTGGAAAAGGAGCTTCTGGGGGTAAGGGAAAAGTATTATTAATTATGTGAAGGGGGTCAAAAACCAAAAACCAAGACCTTTTATTTTTTAGAAGTCCTGGGCCAGAGAGAAGGTACTGCACATGACTACCCCCACCCTCTCACTGCCCCACCACTACTACCTAGGTCTTAACCTCACAAAGATTAAAAAGTGCCTGGTATCTATAGTTGATAAATACTACTTAAATACATATTTAAAAATTGCTAACATCATTCATTTTAAAGCTCTCTTCAAAATAAGAAAATATTTTGTAACTAGTGATCGATATTATTAACTAGACTTACTGTGATGATCATTTAGCAATGTGTTCACATATGGAATCATTATGGTGTGATATACCTGAACTAGTTATAAACATTATATTTCATTTTAAGAAAAGGAAAGTCACAGCTTGTATGATTATAAAATCGAAATAGCAAGAAATTCAGCTACAGTAAATATATTGTATCTTGCTTTCCTAGGTATATTTCATTGTGAAAATTCAATTTGGTTGACAAATTTCCACCCTGTTTTCTTATTAATTTTATAGCACGGTTATAATAACAATTTACTGTTGGAATATGTATCCATCTCTTCCCCTTCTAGCTGCTCAACAGGAACAGTTGAAATAAGCCATTTATGGGGCTTGTGGACTCTTCATCACTGTTGCCTTCAAACCTTGAATCACAGCTCTTCCTAGATTCTCAAGTGATGTGTATGTTTATTCATTTCTCAGCAAAGTACACTAGTTGCACACTCACATTTACACAGTGCTCTATTGCACACCTAGTAAATGAGTTTTATAAATACATTGCCTTTGTCCAATACAGCTTATAAAGTAGAACCAGTTATGCAGGTTAATCAGTCTTTCACTTTGGACACATTTTTATAGGTCATGCTTTTACAACCATCAAATTATTGGGACCGTTTGGGCTCAGGACAGCAGACCACCAATGCAATAGAACATTGTACCTGCTCTGGCTAAAGGTGTGAAAACTGTAGTTATACCTTCCCATCTGATCTTTACACTTTTTGTTGTTGTTTGAAGCACTTTTCATGGAGTTGCAGTGAGAAAGGACCCCCATACACTGCTTGTCTAGTTCAGCCTCTATGGAAAGCAATATGGAGATTGCTATAAAGCAAAATAAGGGGTATGAACTGGAGATATAGTATAATGGGTAGGCTCTGGTTTTGTAGCCAACCCAGGTTTGATCCTAGGCCCTACTTGGTCCCCTGAGCTATACCAGGAGTAATCCCTGAGCACAGAGTCATAAGAAAGCCCTGACCACTGGATGTGACTTAAAAACTAAACCCTCCTCTCCCAAAAAATAGGGATAGAATTCTCACATTATCTAGCAATACCACTTTTGGATATATATCCTCAAAACATAAAAATATTATTTCATATGGGTATCAGCAAACCTGTACTCATCACACCACTTAATACAATAGCCATGATATAGAAACAATCTCCAATACCCCAATATGGATGAACGGATAAGTTTTGGTATATACATATATATATGTACATATATATATACATATATATACATATATATGCAATGGAATACAATGCTCCCTTTGGTAAGAACAAAATCATGCAATTTGCTGCAACATAAATAGGAATAAAAATATGCTTTTATAAGTGAAGCCAATAAGAGGAAAAGGGTTAGGTACAGAACATCTATCCTATGTGTAGGACATAAGATACAGCAAGGAATCAAAGAAACAAAGAACAAAGAACCAAAGGCAACACAAAGAGAGAACTGATTGACACACTGAATTTGGGAGGGAAGTCAAAAGGGAAAAGTGTTGCGGTTCTTGGGGAAGAAAGGTGGATACACGGGTGATGGGTATGGTGTTGGAATTATGTGCATGGGAAACCATCATTAATAATATTGTAAATCATAGTAGCTCTATCAATAAAAATTTTTGCTTATTTTATTTTGCCATTATATTGTGGCAAGTAAGTAAGAGATACAAATTTTAAAGTAGTTAAGAAAATTTAATTAAAATGGGAAATATTGTTATGAATGTACTTTAATAAGGTTGGTTATATTTTGTCGTGCTACTATTTGCTTAGACTCTGGAGACCACTCATTGCTAGGGACTGACCTGGGTATTATGCATGAAAAGCATGTTCAGCTATTATTAGACACATTTGTTGTGTTTTATTTGTTTGTTTGTCTTAATAGGGGAAAAACAGAATAGTTTGTTTCATAGAGTTGCACCAGGGAAGGGAGGGTGATTGTTGTTTAGATTCACTGTATAGAGCCCCACCAAAGTATAGTCATTAAAACAGTACCCACAGCTAATAACATCCACCCACTTACATACTGGAATTCATTTTATGTTTTTTTTCTTCATAAATTGTAAAGTTAAAAATTACTCACCTGTAAAAACATGATAAAGTTCTATCATATAACCAAAAGAAGCACCAATTTTGAAAAGGCTGTTTTTCCCAGTCACAGAGATAGAATCCATCCCATTGAATGCAAAGAGTTGAATTCTAGCAAAAAAAGATGAGTGATGACCTTAAGAATGAGTTTCTATTTTTCACTTTGTTCTTTCATTAATTTATAACTGAAACTGTCCTCTCTTGGCTAGTAGGTTTGTCATAGAGCTAGGATTTGAGATCTCAAAAGAACCAAGGGAAGGGGCTGGGTGATGGCGCTGGAGGTAAGGTGCCTGCGCTAGCCTAGGACGGACCTTGGTTCGATCCCCCGGTTCCCCATATGGTCCCCCGTGCCTGCCAGGAGCGACTTCTGAGCGAATAGCCAGGAATGACCCCTGAGCGTCACCGGGTGTGGCCTAAAAACCAAAAAAAAAAAAAAAAAGAACCGAGGGAAAATAAAACATCTCAGAGATCTGGATATGGTGGAACTTCCTGGCCTGAAAGCAGAGGCGGCTGGGCCATTTACGGAGTCAAAGTGAATTGTGCAGCAATATGGACTGGTGTGCAGCTGGTATGTAGAGCCCCATGTATGGAGTGGAGGAAGATTTCCAACCTGAAGTACAAGCTGCTGCATATCTTTTCCATAAATTCTGGAGTTTGGGTACCAGCTGGAAAAAAATGATAAGTACTGCTGTAGTCTTATCTTTTTGTTTGCAATGCTTAGATACACAAGATTCTGGAGGACAAGGTTTTCCTTGAAAACCACAGTCAGTATGCTACCTGCCCATTATGTATATATCAATTTACACAATTAAAATCACTTTTATTAAGTGAGTAGTAAAGGAAAAGATATGCAGATAAAACATAGGATGTCCTGGGAATACTCCAAGAAAAATGCTGAAGGAAAATAATTTACAAATCAAGAAATTATAACAAAAATATTTGTTATTACAGAGAGCATTCAACACAGGAGTTCAGACTCTAGAAACTAAAACCATCATGATCAGAGGGTTTCTATAGATACTTCATAGCCACAAGACTTTTAACAGGGGACACAGGCATAGAATATGCACAGATGGACAACTCAGTACAGATAGGTGTATGTTGTTGGGTCTAATAACAAGGAAACGTGTTGTTTTCTCAGAAGCCTAATGATTAAGTGCATGGAAGAATGTCTAATCATAAAGTTTGCTTATAGCAAAATGTATGTAGAAATATATGCATTAATACTTAATACTTAATAATACTTTTAATACTTATTAAAATCTGGTGGAAAGCACCAGCTGAGGACAGGGATGGGCCTATCTTCAGCTGGGAAAAGTGTGGTGCCATGCTTGATCCCTAATAATACATTTGATAACACAAAGATGGTTCTAATGACATAAAAGCATGTCCAAGAAAGCTGACATTTCTGCCCTGCATCTTCTATTTTGTGTGGCTGGACCAATTAGAGTTTTTCTTAAAAAGGGCCCGGGAGATAGCATGGAGGTAAGGCGTTTTGCCTTTCATGCAAAAGGTCATCGGTTCGAATCCTGGTGCCCCATATGGTCCCCCGTGCCTGCCAGGAGCAATTTCTGAGCATGGAGCCAGGAGTAACCCCTGAGCACTGCCGGGTGTGACCCCCCCCCCAAAAAAAAACAGTTAACTAGTAATTGGGGTTGGAGGGATAGCATAGCGATAAGGCATTTGCCTTGCACGCAGTCAATTCAGGACGAACTGTGATTCAATTTCCAGCATTTCATATGGTCCTTTGTGCCTGCCAGGAGTGATTTCTGAGCGAAGAGACAGGAGTAACCCCTGAGCACTGCTGGGTGTGATCCAAAAACAAACAAACAACCAAAAGCTATCTAGTGATAAGGGGCAAAGCAAGAATACCTTTTGTCTTTAGTGCTCCAATGGGGGAAAATGATTTTAGGAGGCGTGGAACATAATTCACCTAAATCCCAATCTATTGATTTTCATTCTGTGTCACATTATGATATAGCAACTTCAATTTACTTTAACTTTCCTTCCTCTTTAAAAAAAAAGTTTGGTTTCTCATTAGAAAGCTAACTTTTTATAAACCACATTCATTTGAAAATCTGTATACCGAAGAAATGACTCCTTTTACTGTATAGATTTATAGGTTTGGGAAAATATAGCCATATAAACATTTTCAAAGGTAAGATACAAAATGCTTCCACGGTCATAAAAAGACACAGCTGTATCACTGTGCATTGTCTTACTGGCTTAGATCCCTCTTTGAACTCTTAGAAGTCACAGATTCAGTTGATCTTCTCATAGTTTTGTTCTTTTCAGAATGATAGATACAAACTTATTATAGCAATAATTTCAGTTTATATATAATACATATATATAAGGACATGTTAAGGGTCTATGAACTAGGGCTATTTTGTTTCATTAATGAAGTATGGAATCAACAACACTAGATATTAGGGGTAAAGATATAGCAAAAATATAATAAACCATAGGTTGCTATGTTTTCTTCATCTTTATTGGTAGTGCCTATTATGAAGTGATATTGGACTAGATCATTGTTGTTCATTTGTTTTGGGCTACTCCTGGCAGTACTCAGACTCTGCTTTTAGTTCTGTACTCAGGGATTGCACTGGTGGTGTTTAGGAGTCTAGATAGTGCCAGGGATTGAACATAGATCTTCTGATGCAAAGCAACCTGTTGAGCCATGTCTCTGATGCCTCAATAATCATTATTTGACTAGAAGTTTCTTAGTGAAATTATGGTGCTTTCCCTACCAATTACTAAACCATTTATGTCACGTAGTGTGAATGCTTGCTGGTTTGATCTTATCTCTACTATGTGCTGAGACAGTCAAGGGCATCAAGAGAAGCACTATTTAAGTATTGTGATGGAGAGAATGGCTGAGTGAGCCAGGAGGACAATGTCTACTTATACTGGTCATGTTCTCTCAACTCTCATGTGATATAATCAGCTCTCCTGGCATGCTATTCTCATGTTTTTATTTGTGAACTCATTATAGTCAAAGTCTTATCCAGTTGGGTTCTGTTTTTCAATGAAAACAAAACACAATTCATTTTTAGATATAAAAATTTAACCTTTAATATAAGGAGAAGTAAATTCATGAAGTGGTGCGTTTGATGTTCAGTCCCAAGTATCAGATGGTGAGACAGATGGCGTGTATGCACAGAGCAAAGGAAACAGCATGAGATGACTGAAGGAAGCCATGCTGCACTAACCTTGTTTCCTTATGTGAGCGGGTTGACAGTAATAGAAAACATTTCTTAAAATCAATGTATCTTGATTTTAGCAAGATTAAAGTAATTAAAGTAAGATTAAAAGACAAGGGCCTAGAGCACAGCGGGTAGGGCATTGGCCTCGCATGTAGCTGACCTGGGTTTGATTCCTGGCATCCCCTATGGTCCCCTGAGCCTGCCAAGAATGATTTCTGAGCACAGAGCCAAAAGTAATCTCTGAGTGCCACTGGATATGGGCCCCAAATAAAACAAAATAAAGTTTGAAAGACAAGATACCAAATGCACAATAGAATGGTGCCATGATAGATTTGTTGTTACTCAAATATGAGGCTAATAGGCCAAGGGAAGCATCCAGAGGTGCAGGAAAGTTTTATGATGTTTTTATGTTTTATGTTTTACAGTTTTATGGTATAAAAACAATGTAAAACTGTTTTACAGTTTTGCTAGTTAACTTGAATGAAATGTTTAAATTTCTTTACACAAATTTTGAATCATACAGAGGGTGTTAAATATCAAAATAAAGCATGTTTTACTCTGTTGAGTGGAGCTCAGGGTATACCCTCAGGATGGCACTTTGGGATTTGTCCCATCAGTGCTAGATGGCTATGCAGTACTATGGATTCAAATCTGGGGTTACTACCTTACAAATAACCAAATAGCATGCTCTAACACTGGACGTTCACCATCTCCTTAGACACGTTTTTATTTTTATTTCTTTAAAAGAAAACTAAAGAAAACTGGAACAATACCCTAAAGCAAGGAATAACTATTAATGAGGACAAATGTAGAGTTTTAATTTTATAATTTTAAAAATGCAAGAGGGGGAAAAAGAGAATTGACTTCTTGTAAGTTCATGAGAAGTCACAGGCACAATAGTCACTTGACTCACAAGTCTATGTAATGAGTCAGCTATATAAAGCAGTTGCTAAATAGTAGAAGAATAGCCTCCTTATCATATGGAAATGTCCATCTTACTAGACTTTCCATTGTTCAATTCATCAGTAGTACTGCATCTAAAACCATAGATCTGACTCAGAAATGATCAAAGCAGAATTGGCACAGTTTGGGAGAACAGAGGGAAATTCTAACCCGGACTGGGTGCCTACCTAGAGAATGAAAGAGAAAGAAAAAAATCTGAAAGTAAAATGATGGAGTAAGAATAGGCCAGCTTCCTGGGCATGTAAAGAAATAAGTCAATATTGCAGTATGTAGCATCAGATCACAAGTTATCAAGGATGAAAAAGTACTAAAGTTGTGTTCTTGTGCTTAGGAACAGTGTAAGACATGAACATGTGCACATGTTTTATGCATGCATATATATAGTTGTGGACATATGCTACTGTGTATTCAGACATGTCTATATGTCCAACATAGTAGGTAACTAAGGGATTGTGAAACCAATAGTTTAGTCAGTTTGGATACTACAACAAAATGTTAGAGAATGGGTGACATATAAAATAGAAATGCATTTTTCACAATTCTGGAAGATAAAAGTTTGAGATTAGTGTGAGATCTGATGATGATTTTCTTTTGGTTTGGAAACTAGTCATCTTACTATATCTGACTCGACAGTAAGAGGATGAAAAAAAAACCCCAAAGGGAATTCCTTATATATATTATTTTTTTAATTTTTTAAAATTTATTTTTATTTTACTCCTGGCAATGCTCATGGGGGTCACTCATGGCTCAGCACTTATGGTGGTTGTCAGGGGACTGGAGATCCAATCTGGGTTGAGAGCATACAAAGCAAAAGTCTTATCCTCGCTATTATCTCTCCAGTATTTGGGGTTTCTTGTAGAAAGGCCTGAGTCTCATTCATAAGGATTCCACTAGTGCCAACCAATTTTTATCTAGAGTCCCACCTCCTAATATAATCATCCTGGGGGGGGGTCTTGGGCTTTCATTTAGCACAAGTATTTTGTGGGGACACAACATCTAGATCCATGGTACACTCCTGCTTCCCAGGTGGCTTCCCCCAGGAAAATTTTCTTTGTCCTTTGGTATACATCGAGCCTGCATGCCATGCCCACTCCTGTGATTTTCTTTGTGCCAGGCCTGGTAGTAGGAACTAGAGATGCAGAATTGAACAGTACAGAAGAACAAATGAGCATTGTGTCTTCAAGTCAGTCTCCTGGGAGCCTGAAAGATGAAGTCATGGTCTAGAGTCACTCAGCTCTCAAGAAATGACTAAATCTCATCCACACAGACTTTCAGAGCAGGAGGGACTTTCAATAGCAACACATTAATGGTTTTCAAACAGTAACTTGTGGAACTATCAGTCCCCCCCCCCTTTTTTTTTAAAGCTTTCTTTCTAGTGTATGAGAGATAGATTCACAAGATATCTGGTGTCCTCTCCTACTCACACTCGAACTAGGTCCCCCTTCTAAATATTCTGTTTATTGTCTGTAAATTGAAGAAAGGATATGGCTCCTGCTTAGAGCATGACCACCTATATATTCTGGAAAGGTGAAAATAGTGGCCAAAATTTGTGCTTCATTAGTTAAAGAAGTTGTCCTTGTATAACCATTTTTAAGTGCTTGTAAAGACTAAACTATATTAACTTAGTGATTTATTGAAATGCCAAATGAGCATAGATTTTTATGTGCTTCTAAAAACCATCCTAAGCTTTTTGTTTCTCAAGGGTCACACAATGGGGGATGAGGGGTCGCTCATAGTTGTTTAATATCTGAAAAAGGAATTAAAAGAATATATTGACTGGTCCTGGAACAGCTCCTCTCACTTATTATGAAAAGCAAAATAAAACCTGGCAGAATTGCACAGTAGATAAGAGCACCTGCCTTGCAAGCACACGGTTATGACTCTGAATCCTTCGTGACCCTTTACACAAGAATATAATCCTGGCAGTTCTGCTAATTGTGACCCCAGATGCTACAAGTGATTTTTTGACTGCACAATGGCCAAATATACTTAATCACTTCAGAAAGGGTGGCAACCCTTGACAAGTACCACAATCAAAAATCTGTCTGAGCAGTGCAATTAAGAAGTAGAATCCCTGTCAAACATATGTGAACAGAACTGTGACCCCTGGAAAGTCCTACAATCATAACTTACGTGTCTTGATTAAGAGTGGAACCCTCTGGTTAGAGTATGTATTGGCATCATACCCAAGGATGCTCAACTTTGATGAGTACCTCAGGCACATGTGCAAGTACAATGCCTGATGTACAATGCTCTGGTGAGCACCTAGGGAAAAAAAGTCAGGGTTTACCACAGCTAGGTATATGTGTGATTTCTGGTCATTAAAACAGCAGCAGTAGCAGCAGATACTATTACTGCTGCTGCTACTACAAGGAAGAGAAGGGTGAGGGAATTTTAAAACATTAAATCCTCATTAACTTATTAAGCTGAATATATCCATCCATGCATATTTTTAATATGTTCATTATAGTGCATGAATGCTAATGACTGTTGCAATTCAATTATGTATTGATTGGTGTTGGAGAAGAGCTGAGCATTTGGCTGTGAAGCAGTGTTCTTTTTCCATCTGTGAACATCCAGTCTCCTTCTTGGTAAAGCTAGGAATCTAAGCTATAGATTATATTAGAATTCTGCCAAATGTATTGCTCCAAGGAGGTATATATCATTTCTGTTTATGTGATGTGATGAGTTACTAAAGAGGTACCTGTGTGAATTCCAATTAGCCACATTCCTTGTTCTTTCTGATAAGACTTTCATAGAAATCTAGAATCTTCAGGATTCCTATTGCATTCTCTGAGTAAGGGTTAACAGAATGCCACCATCCTTGAAGGAATAAAGTAACTAATGGATCTATAACTGTAGAATTTGGACTCAACAAGACCAAAGCCTGATCACTGTGGTGTATTTGCATCTGAGATAAAGGGACAGAGAGAGATACAGGGGGTTAAGCATTTGCCTTGCATGCAGTGACCTCAGTTTAACTCCACATGTGGGGTGTACGCACTGCTGAGGATAGTCCTTGAGCATCGCCAGGTATAACCCAAAACCAAATTAGGGGATGGGTAGATAGTACAGCAGGTAGGGTGCTTGTCTTGCAGGCAGTCGACCTGGATTTAATCCCCATAGCCCCATTTGTTCCTTGAACACTGCCATGAGAGATCCCTAAGTATAGAGCCAGGAACACTGAACATTTCTGGGTGTGGGCCAAAAACCAAAAACCAGTCTGTGATCTAATAGTATCTGACTTTACAGAATGAATGAGAAAACTCTCTAGGGTTCCTTATATATTTCTGAAAATATATAAAACAACAAACCAAAAATGCCTAAATAGTATGTATTGAGAGTAATTTTTCAGTTTCACCAAAAGTGCTTGCTAAGCTTCCACCAACACACACGCACGCACGCACGCACGCACGCACGCAATTATGGGCATATGACCAAGAAGGGGAAGTAGGGGAGGAGTAGTGTGACCCTACTTTTAAATAGTTTCATCTGGGACCTGGCATATAGCTCAGTGGAAGAGCTCTTGCCTTGCATGCGTGAGACCCTGTGTTTGATCTCTAGCAATGCCCAAACAAAACAAACAGATAAACTACTTGAACTTGGCAGGCCATGAGAGTGAATACCCCTTTCTACTTTTCATCCTGATCACTTCAGTCACTTCTACTGTCTGATTCAAAGGGAGGTGCTTCAGAGTGTCTCAAACAGGATGGAGGCCAAGCCACTCATAGCCATTCCTTCCCCATCTATATCCCTTCATTGACTCTTGTCTTCTTTCACTTTTCTCTCTACTCACCGATATATTCTGGGATTGCCTTTCAGTACCAAAGCACTTAAACACAATTCCTTCTTAATTGTTAATTTGGAATATCAAGAATCTGTTTTTCTTTAGAAATATTTTCTGTCTTCCCTAAGGAATTTAAGCATATGCTTGGTTTCTAATATGGTTCCAACAGTTTTCATGTCTCCTCTAAGAGATGAAACTTGTATGGTTCTAGTGTTTGAGGTTAGGCAATCGTTTTCTTCCAAAGGCTTCTTTGTACAAGCACAAACACATACACCTGAACACCTTTTGTTTGGTTCCTTGGCTTGTGTTTTTCTCTTTTGTTGGGGGGGAGTGACTGAGGAAGGAGGTATTAGATGGTCTTGCACCTGTTGGGTTTGTGTGTTTTTGTTATTTTTGATAAAGAGGCATGTGAGGAGGTGTGACAGAGATAGCAGACCAGGAGCCCAGAAGTGTGTAGGCAATTACCTGAAACTTTCCCCTCCCTTATGCTTATGGCTGGCCACCTGAGAATGATGCCCAGAGTAGTAATAGAGTCTGTGTTTATGAAATAGTGGGAAGATTTGGGATACACATAGAATTGCTTCAGAATCAAGGTAGCCAAAGGCAACACACATGAAAGAAATGTCCTTTAGGTCTTCCATTCCATCTTGAGCTTTAGGAAAGACTTGTTGGCTATTGACTTCTCCTAAACAAGTTGGAGCAGAAGCCTCTGGATGAGGAAGTTTTGGGGTTTTATTTTGTTTGTTTATTTGACCTCAGGATGAGGAAGTCTTTGGAAGAGGGGCACATTCCTAAATGAGCAAGAGACACACAAAGCTTCCAACATTGAGGAGATTTTGTTTCATGACCTGATATTTACTCCAAGATAGTGGAAGCTGGGCTGGTGTCCACATGATTTAATTAACTAGTAAGTAAAAAATATCTTGGTTGCCACAGATTCAGGGCTCCAGAGCTGTCAGTAGCAAGAATTACAAGCTAACACTTGACTTCTCAGTACTTCCATTTCTTTCCTGTGACAGTGATGAAAGAGGAAGTTTAAAATGAACTTTTTAAATGAACTAACTAGAATTCTTTCTCCTAAAAGTATTGTTGGATGAATTAAATTCCCCTAAATGCCATCATTGAGCTTCTGGCTTGGCACTGAGAAGAAGCCTCTGGGTCTAAGAACCTTTTTTTTTCCCTGATTCTTTTGGGGGGAACATAGCAGGTTGTGGCCTGATTCTAGAACTGAAGGAAAATGGCCTTGCTACCTTTGTAGGAATTGTTCACATTGGGGCTCTATCTTAAATGTTTGAGAGACTCTTTCATTGATGATTTAGGGTCCTAGAGTCACCATACTTTTGTTAAATTTGTTACAGGTGTTCTTCTAGGATGTGAGACACAGTTTGTCCAATTGACCACCAACTGCATCCGTTTGTGAAATAGTTTGTTAAATTGGCAATTGATTGACAGCACCCGTTTGTGGTTAGTTTGGAACAAGTCTAAAAATATCTGCATTTCTTTCCATGCTAGCCTGGAATTTCATCTCCTCTTCGTTCATAACTGACACCTTCAGATTATTTGTGCTTCTTCCAAGAATTGGCAGTTGCTCAGAAGTTGTTCAGAAGTCTAAGTGGGGGAAAACCCCTGCGTATGTATGATTCAGGGTGTCGCTACATTCTAGAGGGGCAAGTACCTCCTCATCCAACAAAAATCCTGGAGTCTCTGCCTGTGGCTTCTCAAGTTAGCGGTTCAGCCCAGTTGGGCTCTGGGTGGTACAGAGGAACTAGCTGTGAAATACCCATTTATTCCCAATTAGTTGCAGGCCAGACAGGGAGCCCCTAACAACAGCCTGACAACAGCGACCTGCAGCTTCTCCACTTCAGAATTACTCTCTAAGGGAGGATGTCCCGTAGGGGGGTAGTTTTGAGGAATGAAAGTGCTGCTCAGCATGTCTTTGAAAAGAAAACAAAAAGAAAAAAATAAAAAAAGAAAGAAGAAAACAAAATGTCACGTGGGATCTAATCAGGGGGTCAGTGGGAAAGTATTATTAAAAATCAACTTTAAAAGTACATTATTAATTTATGAAAATCACAGTGCACTTTAACAATCTAATCTAATTTCTATCAAACACTATGAGCTATGTTCTAAGTAATACTATATATATTTATCTCAAATTGCTATGCATCTGTGAGCCATGTACTTTTCTTTTTTCTTTTTTGAACCTCCCAAGTAGGACTCAGGGTCACCCAGTGTTATTCCTTTGGTGATCTGCCACCAGGCTGAAGGCGTTCAGTGCTAGGACTCAGTATGTAGTACTATTCAGGACCTGTGGTGCTGGGGGCCCCAGAACTTTACCTGGAAGGTGCCACCATGGCTACACCTAGCAGTGCCAATAAGGGGAATATTGGAGCAGGAAATTGAACTTTGGACCTTATAGTTAAAAAACATGAGCCACTGACCCCTGAGCTATTTCCTGGCTTCAAGGCAGGTACATCTTTTGGTTTGTCTTTTGGTCATATAAGGTTTCCTCGGGACCATATGTGATATCAGGGTTTGAACTGGGGGTCTGTCAACTGCATGTAAGGCAAAAACCTTGACCTGGGCAGTATCTCTCTGGTTTAAGACAGCTGCTTTTATTATGCTCACTTTTTTTTTTTTTTGGTTTTTGGGCCACACCCGGCAGTGCTCAGGGGTTACTCCTGGCTCTATGCTCAGAAATTGCTCCTGGTAGGCACGGAGGACCATATGGGGCACCGGGATTCGAACTGATGACCTTTTGCATGAAAGGCAAACGCCTTACCTCCATGCTATCTACCGGGTCCCATTTTTATGCTCACTTTAGAGTAGAGAAATCAGAGTCACGCTGGTGGTAAATAACTTGACCGAAATCATTGAACTGATGGACTCTGAATCGAAACTATTGGGGTTTAATTAATGATCACTTTGTGGCAAGGATATTTCTGTCTATATAGTTTATGAAGAAAGGAGTGTTGTTACTTCTTAACTATTGCAAACCAAGCCATGCCTACAGTGAAGGTTCAAGTCTTTTGCCATAATTTTTTGGCTTTTTCTGAACTGCCCATGCACCTTTCTATCCTGTTCATCCTATCTCAGAATATCCTACAACAGAAAATTTGGCATCCACTTTGATCTATTTCACCCCATGTTCCTTTTAAAAATTGTTATTTTATTTTATTAAGACCCCACTGTGCTCAGGGATCACTCCTGATGGTAGTCTTGTGACTAAATTGGATACCAGGAATTGAAACTGGATTGATAATGTGCAAGGCAAAATTCTTCCCGCCAGGCTATCACTCTAACCCCTTAGTTCCTTGTTTTTTTTTTTTTTTCGTTTTTGGTTTTTTTTTTGTTATGTTTTTCCACATCCTTACTAGAAATCCCTTTTTTGTTTACCTTTGGAGAAATTCTCTGCTTTTTAGATGTACCTCAAACTTTCTCAGATTTTCAGGCTAGGTTGTTGCATGTTCATGCTTCCTTAATACCTGATTTCCCCTTCAACTTGACTTAATTTCAGGTACTATTGAAATTGTTTTTCTCTCACTCACTCAGCTGTGAGTTCCTGCAAAGCACCACAGCATCTGACTCATAGCTGGTGCTCCATAAATGTTTACCAGGAAAAATGCTTGAAGCAGGTGTTACCATCATTTGTTATTTAGGGACTTTCAGGGATTCTGTCTTCGAATTTATATTAAGAATTTTATTTTGGGCTCTAGTGATCCTGATTACTTATCTCTACCCTTTTACTTATTTAGGTTGTTTGCATAAATTGTTGACACTTTATAAATGTTTGATTATTCGATATGATACTCAGGTATGAATTAAGCAACTACACTAATGAGCACGATGTTGTTAGCAATAAAAATTTATACAGGTAACACCCTTATTTTCTGGGCCAATCACATAATCCTCCCTTTTCATTCTGCCAAGTAGACAGGTGTGCGGTGTAGGAGGAGGAGTTGTTTCAACCTTGGATAAGACAAGAGCTTGGAATTTTCAGCATACAAATAAACATCTGAGGGTCTTAAAATTCTTTACAAGTGGGATAATTTTGAAAGTTTATAAATCTAGAGACAAACAATTTTACCAAAGGAATACAGTGACAACTGATTATGAATTTGCCTTCACTACAGGTATATCTTTATGCTTTCATTCAACACCTTGTCCAGAAAAACCTTGATTAGTTTGGCTCAGGTGGAAATTTATTCTTTCTTTTCTTTGTCAGGGAATTTACTATCTCCTACATTATTTATTATAAATTATCCTACATAATGCTTTTCTATCTCATCTCTTCACTCAAATCATTGTCAGTTGTGTATGCCTTTACACTGTTCTTTTCCCAAATGTAGTTTTTACTTTTGAGGATTAGTTCTTTTATTCTTCTGCCCTATTTCCCTACATCTCCCCAGAACTTGCACCCTTGTTATAGAGCCTTCTTCATCCACCTTTATCCTCATATCATCCTTAGCTAGTAATAATTCTTTCTATTCACTAAAATCGTGTTTTAGGGGTATGGAATCTAAATTTGCAATTTTAGTAATTAACTCTTTGATTTTTAGAAAAATAATTTTCTTACTCTTTGGGGTTTGAAAGAAATGGAATTTTTAGCAAAGTTATATCAGACAGTATTTATCTTTAACTTTACTTTTCTCCTCATAATCAATTAGAAAAGTTTTACTACCTATTAAATACTTTTTCACTTTAAACCTCAGTAGAATGCTTAACATAATGTTTTGAAATTGTTGTATAAAACATCCTTGGGAAAAAACCTTTTGGAAAATAAAATTTTTTGATCATTTATTTTTGGCTCACACCTACAGTCAAGAATGACCCCTGTATAGTGCTTGTGGGGGACCATATGGGATATCAGGAATTGAAGCTGGGTAGGACATGTGAAAGAAAAATGCCATTCCCATTATACTATTGCTCAAACTCCTATAAGATAGTTTTAATTTTTTTTTGTGGTTTTTGGGTCACACCCGGCAGTGCTCAGGGGTTACTCCTGGCTCCATGCTCAGAAATTGCTCCTGGCAGGCACGGGGGACCATATGGGGCACCGGGATTCGAACCGATGACCTTTTGCATGAAAGGCAAATGCATTACCTCCATGCTATCTCCCGGGCCCCAGATAGTTTTAATTTTTAAGCAATGATGATTATTGCAACTTTTATCCCATCAAGTTAAACCAAGATGTTGACTAAGAATAAAATTGAATTACAAATAATTTTTTAATATTTTATGAAAGTTCTTGAAACTATAATTATCTGTGTCTTTGGCTTACAGTGGTTTGGCATTGGGTCACTCCTAGAAGTGCTCAGGGCTTACTCCTTGTGGTAAGGATTAATATGATGCTGGAGGTGGAACTGTGGTCTGAAGCATGCAAGGCTCTCATGCTCTACTTAACGGCTTAACTGCTCTACTATTGGTCTGGCTTCAGGTTTAAACTTCTGCTGTTTTGCTATTTTTGAATCCTATCTGGCAATACTAAGGGATTGCTCCTGTCTGCACTCAGAAATTACTCTTGGAAGTAATTGGGATACCATAGGAATCGAATTTAATTGGGGATTATACCCAGGTCCAGCATTCATGTAAGGCAAACACTCTACCTGCTGTCCCCATTCTGGTTCCAGCTTTGGGTTTAAACTTTTAGGAAAAGTTTTCAATGGCAATAATCACACCTCAGATAAACCTCATTGGCTAT
>PVKC010017413.1:0-20336 GCA_004027635.1 Crocidura indochinensis | reverse complement strand
GAATTAACTGTAAAATCAATTTTAAAGTCATCCTCAAAGTAGACAATAAAAAATCCTTATACAACTATGGGGAAAAAGTTTTCTAGAGTGTAAGCTCAAAAAGTAGTTCTTAAAAAGATAGAACAGATTTAGGATTTTTAATAATATGAATTGTTGGGGCAGGAGAGGTGGCGCAAGAGGTAAGGCATCTACCTTGCAAACACTAGCCTAGGATGAACTGCGGTTCGATCTCCCAGCATCTCTGATGGTCCCCACAAGCCTGGAGCGATTTCTGAGCGCATAGCCAGAAGTAATCCCTGAGCGTCAAATGGGTGTGGCCCAAACAACTAACAAACAACAAAATAAATTGTTGTAATGAATGATCCATTCAAAATTTATTAGTGAAAAGAGGAGGTGCTATTGTTTTCCAGATACTACATTTCTCCAGGTGTTAACTTTTTTTTTTTAATTTACTTATATTGTAAGCTCCCTAGTGGTTGACATTTAACGCTAATATGTGGATAAGTCTTTATGTTATAGTTGAAGTAAGATGATTATTGTTTTCAGCCATTGTCAGTGGGACAAAAATTGCTGCTGTTACTCAACAAATACCAAGCATACCTCTTGTCGTTATCAACATGGGCCTCAAAGGCTCACTCAGGAGATACCTGTTCAGGTGAGATTTATAACCCTTGGCTAATAACTATAGAAACCTAAAATTCAGGTCAACCTTTCAAATCTGTACATTCTACTTATATAAATGTTCATTGCTAGTCATTTAATCCAATGCCCTTAGATAGTGCTATTTGTCAACTATAACTGACTTATAGAAAGAGAAAAGATGGCTCATCCACTCATCATCTCTGCCACTCCAAGGATGTCAAAAACCTATGATTTTGGAATCTTTGATTAGTTCTAAGATAAAGCTGTCTTGATGGTACTTGTCATGTGTTCATTA
Organism: Crocidura indochinensis; assembly: GCA_004027635.1. Classification (NCBI taxonomy): domain Eukaryota; kingdom Metazoa; phylum Chordata; class Mammalia; order Eulipotyphla; family Soricidae; genus Crocidura; species Crocidura indochinensis. The sequence continues at coordinate 19,399 of PVKC010017413.1, read as the reverse complement.
TTTAATGGTTTCCTAGAGTTCAGTTTGGTGACTTTGATGGAAAGGGTAAAACTATTATTTGGATGAGGATGATGAAAATGGCAAAGAGAAATTTTGGGAGAGTTTGTGATGATTTAGGCATATATTATATACTGACATTTTTTTTTTTTTGGTTTTTGGGTCACACCCGGCAATGCTCAGGGGTTACTCCTGGCTCCATGCTCAGAAATTGCTCCTGGCAGGCACGGGGGACCATATGGGGCACCGGGATTCGAACCGATGACCTTTTGCATGAAAGGCAAACGCCTTACCTCCATGCTATCTCCCGGGCTCCTATACTGACATTTTTTTATAGAGAGATTATAGGTTTCCATTGCTTGAGGTACATTTAATTTTTTCTTTGCCTTTGAAAAATGTGCTTTATTTGGCAGGCTACAAGGTTCATAAGTGTTACTGCTTTGTTTTTTTTTTTTTTCATTTTCCCACCATAAAGTAATTTTATATTATTCATGTTTTTGTTTGTTTATTTGTTTTCTCATTTTGCCTGGTTAGTATCAGATCTTCCCTGAATTTATCAGATGAGGAAATGCAAACATATGAACATGTGCTTTTTGTGTTTTATCCAGCACTCACCATCAAAATGGAACTCAGTGACCTGTCCTCTCCTCCTAAAACTTTAGGAAGAGTAAAATAGGCCAGTTTGGATGATTCTGCCCCACATTCTTCCCATTGTGAGCTGATAATGCCTTGTGATATATTAACTACCTACTTAATTTATGTAAAATCAATATTTTCAAGGAGTTTAAAATATCAGTATGATGTGGAAAACGTGTACACATAATCACTTGAAGCTAATGATGCTAAGTATTTAAAGACATATGTCTTATAAACTGAGGACAGTCTGCATGGTTATGGCATGTGAAAATCTCACCTTTCACAGAAACTAACTGCCACGTAAAGTGTTTTCATTCGGAAGTTAACCAGTACTTGGGTACACTCTGCCAAGATAACATTCACCAATAAAGATAGATCAAACAGGTTTCAAAATCTCTCCCTGATGTTTCGTATCTAAAGACCTGCCTATTTATTTAGAAATTTAGGGGCGCTGAAGGTAAGGTGCCTGCCTTACTGCGATAGCCTTGGACGACCGCGGTTTGATCCCCCGTGCCCCATATGGTCCCCCAGGCCAGGCCAGGGGAGACTTCTGAGCGCATAGTCAGGAGTAACCCCTGAGCGTCACTGGGTGTGGCCCAAAAACCAAAAAAAAAAAAAAAAGAAATTTAAAATGATTATATTTACTCACATAAATTGTATCTATAATTAAACGTCTCCTTCTTCAGCATTGCATTATAATTGTTTTAGCGTGGTATATTTTGGTTTTGAGACTCTGTTGAGTTGTCAGCTGTGGTATTTACTTTAGAGTTAAGTCATAATTAACACAAGCATGTTTTGTGTGTACTATGGAGTTTTGAGTTTGCTAACTTGTTTTTGTTACTTGAAGCGGAGAAGAAAGCAAATATACATGCAAATATGAGGAAAATGTATGCTTGAATTTATTCTATCAATTTCAGAGTTTTTTTTTAACCACTAGTTTGCATCCAGCCTTTAGTAGTGGTTGACCTTCCCCTCCAAGTGTCATGGGCCCACTATGGAAGTTCTCAACTACTGCAGATCATGTTTTACTCAGAGAGGTTTTCTTTCCACTATTTGTTTAAATTAAGCAGTTTCACAGTAAGTCCATAACACTGAGGTCACTGTGTGACAAACAACAAACGGATAGACAAATTAGAGGGGACACCTGGTTGTGAGGACTCAGTGAGTACATAGCTTTAATCAGGGAAGAGTGAAGATCGGAGATTAGGTTGCAGTTACGATGAATATAAAGCTACTTTTCTTTAACCTGGCCTTGTGCCCAAATCTTCTGCTAAAGTCACTTTTAAGTGTTAAATTTATCCCTCAATTTCGTTTTTTTACAGCTTAATAGTCTCTTTAGGTTATCACAGGGTAAAGTGGTATTTTTTTTCCCTTAGGAAACTTTCTGTTACTGAAAGGTTGCTAGAAAATGAGAACTGTGTTTTGCAATTAAAACTAGAGGTATAATGGACTAGATACATATTCAACCAAGAAATACTTTACACTTACAGTACTTATCACCAAATTCATTGTAACAGTATAAAAGCTCTTTGAAAACAGCATACATGCATAAATGTATACACATACATGGGCCTATGATTTCTCATCCTTAAACAAGCACAATTGTCAAAAATTTTATTCAGAACCTTTGGTAGTGATAAGTGGATCTATAAATTGTCGAACCAAATCAAAATATAATTGTATGTTTTTCAAGATGAGTTATTTTTATTTTCTTTTCAGAAAATTGAATCAGAATACAGCAAAAACAGAAATTATCACAGTACCTGGAAGAAAGTTGATAGGACATGTAACTACCGACTATGTATGATTACACATTTATTTTTATTTGATTTGTAAATGTTTTTGAAAAATCCACATAGTTGTCAACATTTTAAAATTGAATTATTCGAAATATATTAATTTAAGCTATCCCTTGGCAGATATGGCAACATCTGGTCCTCTCTTACTCATTCTTGGAGAAGAATAGACTAGTTGATGATAATCTTAAGATCCCAGTGATGGTGCTCCCCTCCCATCCTATCTCAGGCACAGTGTCTTCTGCTTATATTTTCTTGTCCAGACCCACTTTAGTCAATTACATTTCCTGCTTGCTCTGCTAATATGACTTTGACTAAGAAAAATTCTAGGGCCATCTGCACATGTTTAAAGGGGGTAGGGGAAAAGCATCTAGTAAGCACAAATTGTCCTTTTTAGGGGCTCAAGGACAATCAATAATTGATCTGTGGTCAGGTTTCATTCAGATCATTATAGAAACTGAGCACATTCATCTCATTCCACAAAAGGAAAATAAGTGTTGGAAATCTCTATCACCATAGAATTAGAGCCTATTTTCTTTAAGAAATGATCATATTAAAACAATTTATTTGCATAATATGATCACATAAATCAAAAGGTGGTCAATGGTACTAAGGAGCAAGTTATGCTCCTTCCCTTTTTGTCCCTCTTATCTTTATTTCCCTCCAGCAAGAAATAATTGATCCTATCTAATGTGTCTCTTTGAGATGTTCTCTCTCTAAATATATACACTTTGGTATTTTTTCTTATATTAGTGATAACTCACTGTACAGTGCTACCCTAATATTCTCTCCACTTGCATTGCCAAAAGAAAGTTTACATTATATATTATATCTCTTAGATTATTATAATTGATATAGGAAAATAAATATTATTCTTCATGCTTTTATTTGCCACTTGCAGGATTTTGACTTAATTTATTTTAGTGTGAGTATATTGTTTGTATGTGTGTTTGAGGTTGTTTTCAGTTTTCCTTTAGAAAAAATTCTATGGTTTCATCATATCCTGCATTTTCAGTCCTTCCTTTTTTTAGATTTAGATTTTATTGTCAAGAACAAATATTAGCCTAAAATTTTTGGTTAACCTCCCAAAGTTTGGCCAACAATATAGCTACTTGAGTCACTGAAATCTTACTTTTCTCTCTGTTTCAGAACACTGTAGTTGGCTATAAGAAAAATGGATGATTGAGGGAATATTTTAATAGTAACACTTCTAGGTTTATGTTAGCTCAGGTACAAATCACTGTTTCTCTGTATCTCAGACATCAATATGCATAAAAATGATCTGAGGATCTTGCCACATCATAGATTCAGTTTTATCAGACACAGCCTAAGATTCTGTATTTTTAACAAGCTACCAGGTGATGCAAGTGGGCAGACTACACTTTTAGAAACAGGACTTAGAGAACTGCTGCCATTCTGTTTATTCTCTAGCTTTCACAAAAATCCATAACTACAGATTGAGGGTGGTGAATTTAGAAGCTAGTAGTGACAGCTTTAGTTATAAAAAAAAGGGCATACTTTATAAAATATCTGATTTGATTTTATGGTACACTTTGGTTGGCATCCTGTTACATTATTTTAATTTGCAGACTAAGATAATAGAGTGTGAAGCAATTTTTAAACATATTTTTCTCTAATGTAATTATTTATAGATAGGTTCTCCTAGGAATAAAATAAAATTCACTTATGAATTAAAAACCAAGTAGTTTAGCCAACTTGGGTGACTTACTTAGGTCTTTTCATTAGGCAAAATCCCTGAGGATATAAATTGTTAATTGTCCTCTTATAAATTTTCTATTAAAATAAAAGAATCTCCTGGACCAAATACCAGTTAGGATCCCATGAGTCTTTCTTTTCAACCAGGCCACAATTTAGCCCTCATGTTGTCTGGTTTGCCTTGCCTTTTTTTTTTTCAGCAAGAATCCTGCTAAATGACACATGAGCACCTTAAATATTTAATCTTGCTCTTCAACCCCTATTTATTGTTGAGTCTTTGATCTGCCCTTAACATGAATCATATTGTCACTTTAACAAGAATTCCTGGATATTTCCCTTTAGTAAGTTTTCTTTCTCTGTCTTCATTCTGTTGATTTAAGTCCCAATCCTATATTTGGAGCTAAGCTTGATTTCTTTTTCCCTTTGTAACACCCCTCCTGCAATAATACTGAATGAAGTATCATTTTAAGACTCATAGGACATATTCTATCGAGTGTTGGAATAATTCTTTTACACCCGAGTAGGGGAAAAAATCTGTTATACCAAATTTGCTCTTCTTGATCACAGGTTTATTGTAGGGGAAGGGCTCTGAGACTCGATGAAGACTGCCTTTGAAAAAGATATTACATGTAAACCTAGCTGGGTATATTTCTGGAAAATATAATCACATATATTTTCAGTGGATAGGGTGGAAATTAAACCTACACACCTTTCTTCTACTATGCTTTCCTTGGCAACTTTCTAATTTATCTTCCCAGTTCTATCAGCCCTACCCCCGCTTTTTAGCTAACTTTTACAATGTCATCTGAAATCACAGAAGTAGATTACAAAGTCTAACTGTCTCCCTTATACCTAGGAGTTATACATGCTATTACTTTTTTTTTATAAGTCTTTCTGAGGCTTGTTTCATTATCTGAAAACCCCAAAGGGATATAGGATGATTTCTTTTGAGTATTAGCACCGTTTCTTTCCTTCTGTATAGCTTTGTTTTGATTTAATTCAAAACCATCGATGGGGGTAATTGTTATTGTTTCCTATATTTTGTTTTGCGCTAAGCTGAAACAACTTTTATTACAAATAAATTCTATTAAAGGTAAGTATCATTCAAAATTAAGTTTTTATTTACAAAATTAGCATTTGAAGTAAATCACTTCTTATAGGTTATTAGGGTATACATTTCAGAAAAAGATAAACTTAAGACTAATATAGGGTTGGAGTTTAAGTACAGCAGGGAGAGTGTTTGTCTTGAATGCAGTTTACTCAGATTCAATCCCTGATATCCCATATGGTTCCCTGAGCACTGCCAAGAGTAATGCCCTAGCACAGAGCCAAAAGTAACTCCTGAGCATCACCAGGTGTGGCCTATAAACAATCAAAGACTAACATACGTATAAAAATGAACACAAGTTCAAGATTTTATTTTGTAGTATGATTTAAAGGAGCATGATGTTATTATATTGACTTAAAGAAAAAATCAAAATAACACCAATTTATATAAAGTAATCTGTGTTGAAACAAGTGACAAATAAAGTAAAGCTGATCTTTGATCTTTGGAGAGTAATCATTTAAAAACACTGGGGAATAAAGAGATAATATAGAGGCTGGGGTGCTTGCTTTGCATGGGGCCAACCTGAATTCAATCCCTGATATCCCATTTGGTCTCTCAGCCCTGCCAGGAATGATCCCTGAGCACAGAGCAGGAACTGAGTCATGAGTATTGTCTGGTGTTGACCCACACTCCAAACAAATATTGCTACCTGTGAGTACATAATTTACATACCTATCAGTTATCTGCAATTTACAAACTGATAAAAAAGTGGCTCAAAGAAAGTGATAAAAACTAGCACCAGGGGGCCTGGGAGATAGCATGGAGGTAAGGCGTTTGCCTTTCATGCAAAAGGTCATTGGTTCGAATCCCCGCGCCCCATATGGTCCCCCATGCCTGCAAGGAGCAATTTCTGAGCATGGAGCCAGGAGTAACCTCTGAGCACTGCCGGGTGTGACCCAAAAATAAAACAAAAACAAAAACAAAAAAAAACTAGCATCAGATAGCTGGGTAGGATTTGCAATAAATGGTATACGTTTTTAATGAAATCCAACATTTTTTTCTTATAAGGAGTTTATATATGACTTAGGTACTGTGTTCAAATATTCAAATACTCCAAATATAAAAATATATTCTATATTTATGAGATATAGAAATGACCAAATATTTGAGATTGACCAGACACAGATAAATGATAGAATACAGAGACCAACATATTGCGTATTACTGAAGAGTACTGAAAAAAATAAACATATTTGGGTTTTTTTGGGGGGATCACACCGAGTAGCATTCAGAGGTTACTCCTTCCTGGCTCTGAGCTCATGGGAGGCTCCTGGAAGGCTCGGGGGACTTTATGGGATGCCAGGATACAAATCACTGTTCATCCTGGGTTGGCTGTATGCAAGGCAAACACCCTACCGCTATGCTATCTCTCTGGCCCCAACTAAAGATATTTGATAGTATATAACCTCAGTCTTCAAACATACACCTGAAAAATATATATAATATTTATATATGTATATAAATATATATTTGGTATATATTAACTTCATGTATAAAACAACTATTCAGATCTGGTTATTTCCAAAAAATAAATTTTTACAATTGGGCATACTCAAAAGTGAAAATATTTAGAGAAGACATTAGAGTTGAAAAATCAACTAGTTTAAATCATGCCTAGATTTAAACCTATGTTGTTTAAGAATATCGTGTTGTTTATTAGTTGAGGCCATGAAGATGGCCTCCTGATCATGCATATTTGAACATAGATGTTTGAGTTGAGACAGGATTTTTATATTAAACTTATTGTGTCATGTTAGACTTTAGTGTGTTTTTCTGATGAGCTTTTCCCTGGCAGCCCTTTCTCTGGAGTTTCTCTGCAGGTCCTGCAGAGATGAAGGTGAACATCATATTTCCTCCTCAGTGCTTGCCAGAGTCCAAGGACCATTTTACTTGTCTGTTGGAACATTGTCTAACCTCCCCATTAGCCCTTACTCTCTTAGGATTTCAAAGTAGAATACCTGTTTGGTCGTTGCTGTGTCTCAGTACCTCTTCAAACAATGCCAGACAACGAGGTGGTTCTTTATGAATACTTATTGTTAGAATGAAAATGATCATATTTTAAGAGCAAGGAAGTTGCTTTGTATATTTCTGTATTACAAGCAAATCTGTTAGAAAATTTGAACTCGCAAAGGACTAGTGTCAAACATATTTGAGCATAGTATGAAAATAATTTGTATTAGAAATTAAACAGTTCTTGGGGCCCGAGAGATAGCATGGAGGTAAGGTGTTTGCCTTTCATGCAAAAGGTCATTGGTTTGAATCCCGGTACCCCATATGGTCCCCCGTGCCTGCCAGGAGTAACCCCTGAGCACTGCCGGGTGAGACCCAAAAACCAAAAAAAAAAAAAAAAAAAAAAAGAAATTAAACAGTTCACATGAGGGATTATTATTACAAATCAGGAGCTAAATATGACCTGCTTTTATTAACATGAGGTTATTAGTAGATACATTAGAAGAACTAGGCTGTTTTATTGTACAATGTGTCTGCTACATGTCCTTGGTGAAGTTATAGAAGTGAAAACAAAACAATAAATGGGATTGTGGTGGTGGTGGTGTATTGACTTTGGGATGAAAATACTCATGTTCAAGTTCTGGATATGAAGATGTCTTGCAAGAACCAGCAGTGTGACTGTGTGTCCCTGTCAAGTCCTTTGACTTGTCTATTTGAAATAGTATTTCATATTTTTGGGTAAGGACATAATATGATATGTACCAAATATTTGTGCTACCACTTTCATATTGTTTTCTCATATAGTGTACATTTTATTATAAAAATATTGATGAAATAAGAATTTTATCAGTTAGAAGCAGCAATGGCACAATCTTTTGAACCACAGTTGCCTAGTCCCTGAAAATTGGTGCAAGTTTTATTGGTTGTGCTAGCTAAAAGAGTTACTGTCTTCCTACTTTAATTTTTTCATCCTTAAAAATGTGGAGGTGGTTGATGGTACTACTGGTGGTGTTGCTTCTGAAATCACTGAGAATACCTTTCAGCAATAATTTAGTCAGTCTCTACTTTTTTTTTAGGTACTTTTACAGGTCATTTATAAATTGAGGGGAGAGGTATTTTTTTGTACAGGGAATTTAATTTGAAGGGATGTATTCTGTCACTGAGCTATAGCTCTGCCCCATTTTCCTAAAAAAATTCCATTAGTTAAGTTTGTTATTATCCTTATAAAGCAACCAAGATTGAAGTAGGTGAAGTTATTTGCTAATGCTTTCATAACTATACAATTCTGGGCTTATTTTTATTCTATGCAAGGAGCTTTGTTTAACATGCATCAAACTCATATTTAGAGTTTGCCAACACCCTGATCATTGGCTCATATTCAGAGTTTCTGATTTTATTGAGAATTTCCAAGTGGTATTTAAGTTGTGGGATTTGCACTTTGAGAACTTAGCCTACCCAAGTACAGTTTATTGATTGAAGGCTGTCCTAGGACCAATTTCACAGCAGTCCTATGGCTAATTTCTACCTTTTGGTGAAAAGATTTTGAAGCGCTAAAGTCACCTTCCATACAAGCAAGAATAAAAATTCAAGATAAGGCAATCTTAAAATGAGAGTAGAACTTGGCCTTCATACAGAAGTCCCTTTGAGAACACAGGAAGACTCCTTTCCAATGAACCTGAAAACCAAAGTAGTTTTGCCAAGATGAGGTCTGCTACAGCTTCCAGAGAGTTTACAGGAAAGATAATGAATTTCTTCAAGTGTGTCAGGGAGATTCTTAGGAGAGGGATAATGATTTGGCCCATTAATAAGATGATTGGTGTTGGAAAATTTAAAGTGATCATTTGCTTTGTTGAAATGCTCATGTAACACTGATTGACAGGTACTATTCATTGTTAGCTGGCAACTCATTCAGAACCTGTGTCTTAAAATTTTCATTTTGGGGGTTGGAGAGGTGGCGCAAGCAGTAGGGCATTTGCCTTGCATGTGCTAACTTAAGACAGACCGCAGTTTGATCCCCCAGCATCCCATGTGGTCCTCCAAACCAGGAGGGATTTCTGAGCACCTAGCCAGGAGTAACCCCTGAGCATCACTGAGTGTGGCCCCCAAACCAAAATAAAATAAAATAAAATAAATTTCCTTTTTATGGTAGGGATGTGATTTATATATGTGACATATATGTGAGGCCCAAAGTTTAATCCTGTGTACTATATAGCTCCCAAGTACTCATGGATATGCATTTGGACACTACCACCACCCAATGACAAAACTTTCTTATTGTGCAAAGAATCAAAGAACACCACCGTTTTCTTTTATAAACTTGGAGTATTCTGTGCAGGTTCCTTGTTTCCTTTAGCTGTGAGGTATTGTACCAGAAGACAGATTTTTAAAAATTCAATTTGTTGCAAGTCCGAGTTCAAAACTGAAATTTCACAAATGTTTTATAAAAAATGTCACTGGTTTTGATTGAGTTGTGTTATTAACCTCTAGCTAGAGTGTCTCTTTTTAATTTTTTTTGAATTACTGTTAATGTATTTGACTTCTCAGTAATGCATGTTGTCTCTCGTTTCTGCTAGAAACACATATTATTGGATAATGCATTTTATGGGCTGGTTTCAGTATAGATATTTTAAGTAAAGAAATAGCAAGATAAATAAGTTACCTGTAGGAAACCATGCTGATATATTTTTCATCTTTAAATATAGTAAAAGATATTAAAACTGTCTCTTAAAAAATACCAATTCGTTTCCTTTTGCTATTATCATGGGTGAAAGTGCTGCACATCTTTTTTTTCAGCTGTGGGTGATTTAACTAAAGAAAAAAGTAAAACAAATCTGAAACCCAGAGAATCAGTTTTACTGTTTGCTAAAACAGATCTCTAATAGTAAACAGCTCAAAAAGCCTCCATAATATTTATGAGCAATTTCTCAATTTTATACCTAGATATTTCTGTTATACTCTGCAAAGGAGATAATCCTGGGTGAATAAAAAGAAAAGTGCCTTTTTAGATTGAATAGACTGGACAATTCAGTAGTGAAGTGCACGATTACCAATCTTTTAAGCAAAGCTTTTATGAAAGGCAACTTTATAACTTCATCTATTCCAAAGAGAAGAACATTAAAGACTATAAGGGAAAATAAAAGGTATAAGAGAAATGTAAAAAGTGCCTCATCCTTTACAGTTCTACAGCGGCTTGTTTCATGGTTACACACACCAAGTTACCCAATTTAAAGGCACAATATAACTTTTGAAAAGGCATCTCTGCTGCTCCTCCTGGCAATCAGTCCACATAGCAATGAGGGCACATGACCACCATTATATTTTTTCCTATATCGTGTTGTTATATATTCATCTCCTCTATTCTGTGCCCCTGTATATCACTTAGGAAAATATAATAGGATTCATCTATACCAATCATTTGAACACTCTACAGGAAGTAGCAATGATTACTGCAAAAAATTGGCTTTCTTATTTCCTTGTGGCTCAGAGTATTTTAAGTCAAGGTGTCCAAAGTTCTTTCTTCACAAAGAAAAAAATGTCTTTCTTTTTTCTCGTAACAGGATAAATCACTGTATGTAATTCTAGATTTAAGATGGATCAATGCGCATCTCAGAGCTTGGTTCTCCACCCGTCTCATAATCAAATGAAGCACTTGAGAAAAATGCTAGTTCCTGAAATCTATACTGGACCAAAGAGCTGGGATAGGGTGTAGGCTGTGACTATGTTTTTCTTTCTAGGTGAATCTTTAGCACATTTAGTCTGAGCATTGCTTTGAGGGAATGAAACGCCTGGTGATTGACAAATATAATTTTGATTATGATTTGAGAAGAAATATGCAATAATTATGGCAGATGTTATATATTTCTTCTTTCATTCACTGATGTAAGAAACGTAGGCACAGTTGTAATAAACTAGGGTGAAAAAAAAAGAAATTGAACATCTACATTTTTACATAACATGTATAATAATATGTATAAAGCACACTGTAGAAAGATAAAAAATAAGGTTTATTGTGATCAAATTGAATTACAAATCTTTTACAGTAATATTTTAGGTGCATACAAAAACTTGGGGTGAAACTTCTTACAGAAGCAAGCACATGTAGACTTAAATTCCATTTATTTTGTTTTTGTTTTGGGGCCATGCCCGGTGGTCCTCAAGAGTTATTCCTGGCTCTGCACTCTGAAATTCCACCTGGGGAGCTGAGAGGATCATATGGGATGCTGAGGGCCGAACACGGGTCTGTCTGGGTCTATCACATGCAAGGCAAACACCCTACCGCTTGTGCTATCACTCCAGTTCCCAGATTTCATTTTATTGAAAATTTCAGTGGGTTTATGAATCCTTTGAAATTCATTCGTGTCTATCAATGGGTGTTTCTTGTATTCTAGGAATGCTTCACCTGACAGGATTATTATCAGGGGAAAAGAGAAGAAAAAAATCAACAACATGGAAGACATATGCATCATATATAGGCCACCCATACAGTTAAATATTTTTTTAACTAAACAGTCATGCCTGAGGGTATGCGGGAATCGGGTTGAGATGCAGCTTCTGCTCTTCTGGCTAACTCATAAACTCTGGGGTGGGGCTTTGTTTCTTAAGGAAGGACGCTTTTTATAATTTATTATGTATGTAGAGTTCTTATCAAACAAAAGCCTAATATTCAAACTATTTCCATCAGTCAGGCAGATGCATTTCCTGAGTGTCCCGCTCAGTGATTCAAAAACTTAATTTAACCCAAATAAAAAATGTTAGCTTTATTAATCTCAAGAAGTTTCTGACATACAGAACAGAATTATTAAGATGAACTGCAATGGTAAATGAACCAAAACTATAGGGTAATTTTCTCCCTTTAGGTATAGTAATAGTTTTGCTCAATCATATTGAGGACTCAAAAGTTAGTAGAAATACTGAATCTGGATTTTAACAGTCTTCAAAGCTGCTTCTCTGTGTTTTCTAGTCATTGCAATCACTGAGAGGGTATTGTCCCTGTGTTGTCTAAAGGACTGCTAGAAATAATTACATGTTGTTTTATGGCATCTGGTATAGTATATTTACTCCATAACACATTTTTGTTTTATTTAAAGAATAAAAGATATTTGGCTCTGTTTTCTCTTTCACTAAAATAGCCTTTTTCTTTGGATTTCGTCTGTTCTATGGGAAAATGAACTTGAACCTGGCTTTGCTATTTTGTAAAAGTGACCTAAAAATCAAATGTCATTGAATATAAAGGGATTTCTAAGGCAGATAATGATATAGAAAAGGCAAAGAAATGAGGTTGAAGGACCGTGTGGAGCATTCTGGCCTTTATGTCAGAGATAAAACCATATTATAATGTGGAGAAATAGTAAGAGTTGATTTCATCTAAAGAGCACGAGATGAAATGCGGATCTGCATAGAAAACTATGCATTTAATTAGTTTTCTCTATTTGATTTGTAGTTGCCTGGAAAGGCTTATGTTCTGGCTGTCTATGGTTTTATTTGGTTACCAATTATGGAAACTAGTTGTGTCTCAGGGACCCATCTGAAAGGTTTGTATAGATAATAAATCCTGTGCTTACTCGACGTATTGATGGTTCAGTTGATGAGAGATTGCACACAGTCAATAGTTGATTCTGCTTTGTGGTGGCATTTGCATTTAATAAAAAGTCATGTGTATTGTAGCAGCAGTATAAACACAACTGACATCTCGTGTGTCATGACAAAAAAACTTTAAGGGTAGAATATTTTCCTGAGAAAGAAATATAAGTAAGAATGATTACTATTTATTGTTTTAAAGGTTTGGACCTCAGGCCACAGGACAGATTAATTATAATCCCGGGTGTATGACATACTGTCCTCTATAGTTTACGTGTTAAGTACATTCTGATTTCTTTATTTTATGACAGAGATAAATCTTGGAGTCAAGTATTATCAATAATTCACATCCAGATATATATTATTTTATTTGTTTGGGGTCAAATTCAGCTGTTCTCAAGTCTTACTCTTGTCAATACATTCAGATATTACTCCTGGCAGGTTTCACAGATCATATCAAGCATTAGGTCAGTCACTTGCAAGGCAAGCGCCATACCAGCTGTACTATTATCTCTCCAGCCCCCAGATGTGTAATCTTTCCATTTGATCTCTATCTCCTTCTGAGCAGTTATTACTAATTCGTGCTCATCATTCCTGTTTCTTCGTACCCTGGTTCAGATTCAATTTTATATAGACTACTAGCAATGGTCATTTGGTTTGCATATCTCCACCACTGGTTTTTTTTTTTTTGTAATTTCTTTCTCTGCTGTGAATGATGCCACAAGGAAATTCTTCCACACATTTTCTCGTACATGTTAGAAAGTAAAACGTTGTTGTCCTGCTGACAACCAGAACATAAACTGTGCTCAGAACAAGACATAAACAAAGTCAGTTGGGGCTGAAGTGATAATATGGTAGGTTGGATGAATTGTATTTCAAATGTAAGAATTCAATTTTGGCTTTGTATACAGCTGACATGGTTTTGATCTCTGGTACCTCATATAGTCCAGGTCATGAGTGATCCCTGAGAATAGGGCCAGGAATAAGCACTGAGCACTGCTGGGGTACCCCCTCCCCAAATACAGTTTGTGACCTTATACATTGACCATATAAACGGCTAAACAAAATTATTGAACATCCCTTTTTGTGACTATCAATGCGTTTTTATGAAGAAACTTTATGTGGATTTTAGTATGTTTTATTCTTTTTAACCATGGGAAAAGCCCTAGGTAATTAATTTTTGTTTGTTTGTTTTTGTTTTTTTGTTTTATGTTTTTTTTTTAATTTTTGGATCACACCCGGTTATGCTCAGAGGTTACTCCTGGCTATACACTCAGAAATCTCTCTTGGCTAGGGGGGGATCATATGGGACACCAGGCATTGAACCATGCATGTTCTGTCCTGGGTCAGCCACGTGCAAAGCAAATGCCCTACCACTGTGCTATCGCTTTGACCCCAAATCAGACACTCTTATGGTTCTTCCTTGGAGTACTTTTTCCATTGCTATTAAAAGTAGAATCACTCAACTTTGGCAGTGAGTGTATTCTGGGGCCTTTTGCAGACAGGCTTGGACTAGTCTTGGAACTTCTTGTAAGTACTAGTATAAACCTACTAGTAAGTTTATCAGATGATAAATGTGAATACTCAAGCTTAAAATTTTTAAAAATTATGCTAATATTTTTGTCTTCCATTACACATAAATTTCATTCACTATGTCTGAAAAATTACTTGACCTATTTCTTCATACAGAGTAATTGATCGAGACAGGCTGTGTATATATGGAGCATACATCTGGTATTACAGCATATGGGTAGCTCTCTTTCTTTTATTTAAAGCAATACATATTTATTCTATCTGTTGTCATTTGGCATTTCACTAATGGAATGTGTTTGGTGCAATTTCCTTTACATTGAGCCTACAGCACATTTGTCTTTTAAAAATTCAGCCAAAGAGGCATGTTCATATGGTTTTCTTACTGCCAGTTGCTCTTTTACTTTTGAGAATGACCCAGAAATGTTAGTTTTTAACAAGTTGTACTAGATATATAAGAATCATCTCAAGACTCTCCACTTTATAAATCCTGATGGGTTATAAAGTGAAATAGTATAGCCTATAATGTTTTTTTGTTTTTTTTTTTTTTTTTTTGGTTTTTGGTTTTGGGTCACACCCGGCAGTACTCAGGGGTTACTCCTGGCTCCATGCTCAGAAATTGCTCCTGGCAGGCACGGGGACCATATGGGGCACCGGGATTCGAACCGATGACCTTTTGCATGAAAGGCAAACGCCTTACCTCCATGCTATCTCCCAGGCCCCACCTATAATGTGTTTTAAGTTATATATTTGTCACCATACGGGGTTACCCAATGCAGATTGTACCAACTCTCCTAGAAAGTGAAGTATTGTGATGACCTTACTATTAAATGAAAATAAGGTAGCTATTAATCTGGACAATACTAAGTAAATATTACACGAGTAATTATTTTTGATGAATAAATTTGTGAAATTCAAGGAAATGATTGAATATGTACTTCTTAAACAGAAACTCAACCTTGAAGAGAAACTATTCTTGAAGGAAAATTATTGAAACTGTACTTCTTAAACAAAACTCAACCTTGAAGGGAAGTATTCTTGGGAATTTTATAAAACTTGATGCTGTCAGTTCTCACTGAGAGAAATATATAGTGAACTAAACACATGATTCCTTCCTTTAATGTGCATAGATACTTGAGAAAAAATAATTTGTAATGTTTAAAAATGATTGTAGGGAAGTTATTTTGAGCTTACTTATGATAAATGTTGTAAACAATTTTGATTGAGGGGATTAAAACCAATTTCAATTTTGATTGAAACCCATTGAGTGGGGATACTGGGTTCCCCTGTTTAGCAAAGTCACTGATATTTTAATGAAGAAATGGAGAGTTCAATTTCAATCATAGGAATATGGTTCAGTATCCTAAAACTATCTCTATGTTCAGTGATTTCATAGGACACAGTATATAGTTGTCCTCATGGCTAGAACAACAACAGAAGGATAAAGAGTAAACTTTGAAAAGGGAAAATGCTTATGGAGTGAAGTCCAAAGACATGGAAACATAAGGTTTCATTCAACTCTTTCCAGTGTTTGCTCAGGGATTATGCTCCTTGTGACAAAGTATGTGAAATGTCTATCAGGAACTCTAATCTAAATTTCAGGGCCCAAATTATTTATTGGGGGCTGGTCACAAAGGCATCCTTTGCCTAACAACAACTGAATTTCAAACTCACAAATAAATAGGATATAATTGACAGAATTTATATTACTTGGGCAAAGCGAGCCATGTTATCAACTCTCCAAGTAGTGAAACCCTCTTGACTTTAGTTAACAGTCACTTTGTGAGCAGACTTTTGATAGGAAATTAGTCCTAGAACGTCTTTGTTCATTTCCCCCTCCCTCACTGAACTGTACAATGACTAAGGAAAATTTGAATTAAATGGCATCATGTCTTGGACTCGTTTGAAAAATATTTCATCAAAGCACCAGAGAAATATTGCCATACCTGAGTGCATGCTTTGCATGCAGGAGGTCTGTATTCTATCCCTGGCATTTCATAGACCCATGAGAGTAACCCATTCAAACAGAGCATCTTCTGAGCACTACTGGGTGTAACACACACAATTATTTGGACAGAGGAAAGAAAGAAAATAACAGAAAATCTTGGTTACTATTAGGACAGAGTAAGTGGTTAATTGAAGGTTCATTAAAATGGTTATCTCATTTTTGGAAAATTTTTATAATTAAAAGAAAGAAAACCAAAACCCAAATCATGGAAAAAATGAAGATAACTGTTAGCTAAACACAAACAGGGAATAGATTTTGTTTACTGTAGTTTTTTTAGCTTAATTAAAAAATACTAGTATTTATTTCAGTTTTATTCTGTCAAATCAAGAAATCTTTGTTTTATTACTTGTCAAGGTACTGACTGCATGTATTGAATAATACACAAATCATTACGATCTTTGTGTCTTTGGGCTTTTCTTTTACATAGCATGTCCATAAGTTGCCCATCATTTGGGTGCTACAAAAAATTGTTGGGAAGTGAGGGCAACCAGCTGGTACAAGTTTCATTAGCCATGAGTTATATAATAAATGTAGATAGCAACTTCGTCGATGCACATGATTTTCTCATTGGCTTAGAAGTATAATCAATGAGGCAGAAATTTCCTTTGTAGAGCAGAAATGGTGACAGGAATATTGCCCCCAGAGAATTGCTGGCAGTAACTTGACAGGGCGAGAGGGCATGCTGGGTCCTCCCTTTGAGGGCATCTGGACGATGAGCACTAGCTTTTATTTGAAAGGGAATAGATAAGCTATTGAATTGGAGCATATCAGAGGTGGCTTTCCTTGAAAATGCTTTCAAAAGCTGTTTTACACAAGATGGGGAGGAGGCAGTGGTATCATTAAATAAGCTGGCAAGTTTTGTAACCAGCTTTTTGGTTTCCCACCTCAAGGGAGAGTCAATAAACTTTGATTCCCAACATTAATGTAATTATTTTGATTTTTTTCTGGCATGTTCTAGAGGAGGCTGCAGAACTGCAATATCAGATGGCCGAAAGCAATTCAGAAATCTTGTGTCCCCAAGGACACCCACTGCTGTTCAGAAGTAGCAGGAGAGGGGGTGGAATAAATCATTTCCTCTGATCTTGTTAGTGTTGAGGATATTATAGAAAGGCAAATGCACTGCAGGACGCATACCAGAAGGCTACTGCAGGCAGAAAGAAAATAAAATTTCTCAGCTTTCAAAGGTTTTCTTTAAATAGTTTTCTACTTATTTATTCAATTATTATATAAGGATTTCCCCCTTCCTAGAAATTTTGAAGCCTCTTCTACCTTTATCTTGTCATTCAGGGATTCTCTCTGTTATTGCCCATGGTAGCCGTAATATACTTCTTAATGTCAATTGATACCATAGTAATATGTCTGGTTCATTTAGTGTAAATGGCCCTATCATTCTGGGAGGTTTCCTTGGACTCTGTGAGAAATTACTTTCATGAATAACCATGTGTACTTGACTACAGAGATCTGCTTCATGAGGTGAATTTTCCCTCTAGACTATACTATGTTTTATTAATGACAGTGTTTAGTGGTAGATGGACAAATAAGATAGAGTAATGAAAAGTTCCTAATAATGAAAGTGATACTTTTAAAAGACATGTATATATGCATTTGCATAATTTTACTTTTTATCTTTGAGGGCTGCTAGCAATAAGTGAAGGCTAGGCTCCTTCACTTATAAATTATAAACCGTGAGGCCTAGGCCATGGACATTGGTAGTTAATCATTATCTTCATAACACTGGCAAAAGCAAGGTCTTGATTTCCAGCACCATGAATTTTCAGTGCCATGCTTCCTGGAGGCAAACTTCAGGTTGTGAATTTTAGGTTTCTGATATTATTAGATATTTATCTAATAATATCTGATATTTAGTAGCAGGCCAACCAGCATTACTTACTCAAAATATATCTTTAACTGAGAGGAAATTTTCACATTTATTTTCTTCTTCAATGACCTTCACAATTTTAGACTCCATCTCCATAATCAAAATTTTCTATCATGTCAATTAAAAATTTAGCAAAGTCACTAGATGTGTAGGGTTTTGAGGAGAGAATGACCTGCCAATGCCAACTTTTTCTTATTTATTTCCATTTTATTAGTTCCTATACTCTATTCTCTAACTTCTAAATATGGTGTTTCTTCCACGTAAGAAGCACAGATTTTCATTATTTTACTGTTTCTTAAACAATGA
Source organism: Crocidura indochinensis (assembly GCA_004027635.1). Taxonomy (NCBI): domain Eukaryota; kingdom Metazoa; phylum Chordata; class Mammalia; order Eulipotyphla; family Soricidae; genus Crocidura; species Crocidura indochinensis. The sequence continues at coordinate 896 of PVKC010017413.1, read as the reverse complement.
GATCTCACAGTTGATGTGATCATGTAATGCCATAGCTTGTCACAGTTATGCAAAAATCTCTTACGTCCATGATCAAAATCGCAACTTATGACCTTTCAGATTACAGTTTATATTTATATCTTTCAAACTTATTTTTTGTTTGTTTGATTTGGGGCCACACCTGACAACTCTTAGGGGTTACTCCTGGCTCTGTGCTCAGAAATCACTCCTGGCAGACTTGGAGGATCATATGGGATGCTGGGGATCAAACCCAAGTTGATCCTGGGTAAGCCCTGTGCAAGGCAAACGTCCTACCTGCTGTGCTATCACTCTGGCTCTTATCTTTCAAACTGCTCCTCACCTCATTAGATCATTTGAATATCTCAATGGCAAACTCAGGGCTATTATCTATGTCAAATCACATGAATGTCAAAATGATTTTATAAAAGCATAAATCTGATCTTATCATGAAAGTTCTTAATGACCTTCCATTACTTCTGTTTTTTAAAGCCTCAAACTTTATTATAGAGATTTTTTTTTAAATATCCTGATTTAAATACCATGATTATAAACATGACTGTAGTTGGGCCAACAGGACTTGCAGTAGCAGACTCAGCTTTCTCCTCTCTTTCATCTCAAAATTTTCCTCTCCTCCCCTGGAGCTTCTAAAAAAAAGTAGAATGATAGTATCTCCACATTAATTCAGGTGCCTTGTAATTGACAGACTTTGTTTACAGTATACTAAAAAGACCTCTTTATGCTTAACTTTTCCTTTCCTTTTGTTTTATTTTTGGCTGTATTCTACTTTGCTCAGGGCTTGCTGCTCTCTGTGCTTGGGTGTCACTTTCCTGGTGGTTATTATATATAACATGAGGTAGCAATGATGGAACCTGTATCAGATACATGCATACAAGACA
>PVKC010017412.1:0-20227 GCA_004027635.1 Crocidura indochinensis | reverse complement strand
AAGAGGTAGGAATTCCTATATCTGTGACAATATGGATGAATTTTGAGAGCACTATTCTAAATGAAATAAGTCAGAAAAAGACAAATCATTATTTTACTAGTATGAAATATAAAAGTCTGAACTCAAAAAAACAGAACAGATTGATGGAAAATGGGAGAAAAGGATTAAGTCAAAACTACCTTCCACTTAGTTATAAATAAAAAACTAACTTCCAGTTAGTTACAAATAATTTTGTTTATTTTTGATCTACCTTATAATCTTCAGAGTTTACTCCTGACTTTATGTTCAGGGATCCACTCATGTGGGGCTCAGGGCAACTATGGGGTTATGGAGATCAAGCCTGGGTTAACTATGTGAAAGATAAATCCCCACACAGATACTATATATTTCTGGCCCAACAGTAAAGTTATTAAAAATAAATTAAACATGTACTAAATCATATGATTTTTGCCATACTGTCTTACAATGGACAACTGCAATTAATAATCATTAAAAATGTCACACGAAAACATAATAGAACTAGACTCCAAATAGAGGCAGTTGTGTTTTTAATTTTAAATTCTGTTATATATACTGCTAAAATACAGCATCTGAAGATGTTAACATTTTATATGGTTATTAATATTCAACTATATACATCATCAACTGAGCCTATCTGAACAAATAAAAACTAAGCTCTTTCATTGTACATCCTTCCTTCCTTCCTTCCTTCCTTTCTAATATTTTTCATGAATTATAGTTTTTAATTTCTACTTTGATCTGATAGTATATTTCCCTCTTTAACTTCCATTTGACTATTAACAATATGTCACATTTACAGACCTAAAATGTCCTTTATTTTCCTGAGCCCTCTCCCTACAGCTTTATCTGGCTGAGTTGCTTACCCAAGTCTTTTTATATTTAATTTGTGCATATCTGGAAGGAGTTCTATTTAACATCATTCTAATTTGCATGTTTCCCAGGTCAAATCCTTGATTAACTGAATTGCACAACTTCCCATTTACCACACTCCGGTAGTTTCTAATACTGAGATGCATACTAGTCTATTTATTTGAGCTCTTATACATTGGAAAATAGCTCTGTCTATAACATTTATGATTAATGTTTGATTGTCTGTAGTAATCTGAATATAACATTTCACATTCTTTGGTAATTGAGAAATATGATCACCATTCATCCTATATTTTATATCTTGTGATCTGTAGTTACCTTGCTATTTTTTTCATAGCCCTGACCTTTTGGAACATGACTTCTTTCAAAGCTTCTTGTCTTCAAAAATAACAAAGATATACCTAAATGGGTACAGGTATTCAAAGATTCATGATGGTATTATATCCTGGCAAAACTATCATAAATTGAAAATATCAAGGTTGAAAATGCATTTAATATACCAAACTTACTGAACACTATAGTGAATTTTAGCTTAAAAATATTTCCAGTTTATGTTAGCCTGTACCAGGTCCAAATCATCTCATACAAAGTCTATTTCCTTAAAAATGTTGGGCATATTAGTTAAATCACTGAGTACTATACTGTAAGGGAGAAATGGAATCGTTGTTTTTCCTCATAATGTACTCACTGACTGTCCAAGAATTGCAGCTCACTGCTTTTACCCAGAATCAAAGTATGTATTACTAGCTTGGGAAAAGATCAGTGTTCAAAACGCAAAATGTTTTCTACTGAAGGTATATTGCTTTTACACCATCATAAAGTTGAAAAAAAAATGGTATGTCAAACATTGTAGGTCACCAATCTTCTGTATTTCTTAAATTACTGAACTGGTTACCTTTTAGATCTGAAGGCTTGTGCCTTTCCACACTTGGAAATGGCATCATTCACTTCACAATTGAATTTTATTTTTCTCTCTTTCTGATACTGCCATTGATTTTAATCCTACATTGATCTTATATTTTCTTATATTTTGAGAAATTTAATTTTGTTTTTGCTTTTTTTTTTTTGGGCCATACCCGGTGACGCTCAGGGGTTACTCCTTGTTATGCACTCAGAAATCACTCCTGGTTTGGGTACCATATGGAATGCCCAGGGATTGAACCACAGTTCTCCTAGGCTAGCACAAGCAAGGCAGAGGTCTTACTGCTTGTGCTATGACTCCGGCCCCTAATTTTTTTATTTTTATTTTATTCACACTCATTCTCCTGGCTCTGTGCACTTAAAATCACTATTGGAAGGCTCATGAGGCCATATGAGATGCCAAGAATTAAACCCAGGTAGATCTTATGCAAGGCAAGTGCCCTACCTGCTGTACTCTTGACTCTAATTTTTTATCCTAATTTTCTTGACTCTCTAGGAGGATACCCACACTATTTTTTTCAAAATAATTCAGGAGAATTCTTCTATTTTTCTAACTGCTTTTTATAGTAAGAATTTTTTATGAATGTACTTGCATTATTTCTTATATTTATTTTCCTATGGAGTTAATTCTGCTATCTCTGAGTCTATTCTTTCCATTTGTTTATCATATTATTTATCAAATATTGTTTATTAAAATGTTTATCAATTTGAAATATATCATCAAATATCTGGTCAAATATCTGGTCAGGCTTGATGGACATTCATATAGGATAAGGCAATGACACTTCATTAAAAACAATATAAAAGATTAATTCATAATAGTTTATTAGAACCACCTATGCATAAGTAAGAAATGTCCTTGATATAGTTTTATCGGAATGTGATAAGTTTCCTATGGAGGAAGACTCCATGTGGTAAGAATTTGAGGATCTTTTGTTTCTCATTGATGAATAGTCCTGTCTCTCTCCTGGGCTTGGTAAAGGGCAGCGTATTTAGCTGTCAACACTAATATAGCCTTATACAATAATACACTAATTCCAGTGTATTTAGATGCTGGACAGCAATGGAGACAGGGCTGTGAGATTCCTGTAGGGCAACAGGCAGACCTTGACTTGATTCTGTTTTAAAACCTATTATTCACTTCAGGTTTTGGTTACCTGAGTATTTCTGAGTATAATCTTTTCTGGTCCTTTTCTTTATAAGATTAATCCTTTATTTTTTTGTGTATTTGTGTGTGTAGTGATGGGAAAAGCAAATATGAGTATCCAGACACAGATAAATCTCTGTATCTGAGATCTCGGAGAGTACTCCTCAAGAGTTCTGCAAAAAAATTGATTCTCTTTGTTATCATTTCCCTGCTTCCTTTGTCAATAAGCAGTTTGCACCATTCTCATTTCAGAATTCATCACCTGTTTTAGTTGCTTTCTTTTTTCTAAACATTTACAGAAACCATAAATCTCCCTTTGTTTCATCTTCTGTGCAGTTTTCCAGTTTTTCCTAACTGATGTCTCATTTGAAACATTATGCTTGTCATTAAAGTTTCAGTGCTATCACATCTTCATAAAAGGTCTGTTAGTCATTCTTCCCACCTCCTTGCCCTCCAATAGCCACCATTGATTTTAGTATGTCTAGGGCTGTGACCTTCATTTCTAATGCATAGTCGTCAGAAGGTTGCTTTATTTTCCTACATGAACATCATTTACCTTATTTTGCTATTAAAGTTTTGATAATGGACTGAAATGATACATATATTAGTATTATATTTTTCATAACTTAGATAATGAATCTCAATTTAACCCCATGTGTGTTCCTGGGACCTTATCTTAACACTTATTATTTTTTTTTGGTTCACACCAGGCAGTGCTCAGGGGTTACTCCTGGCTCCATGCTCAGAAATTGCTCCTGGCAGGCACGGGGGATCATATGGGGCACCGGGATTCGAACCGATGACCTTTTGCATGAAAGGCAAAGGCCTTACCTCCATGCTATCTCCCAGGCCCCAACACTTATTTTTTTTAACCAAACATTTTTATATTTTATCAGAAAGTTATATGAGTGTTCTTGTTTATATGTATATAGTCTTATTTTATGTATCTCATTTATAACTTAGCTATTATCATGTGATTTACTTTTGATTACATACAATTTTCAGTTATGTAAAAACCATATGACAAATTTCTCACAGCAAATAATTTAATTACTACAAAAAATAAAAATCTCACCTGGTCATCTATTTCTTACCGCAGCCACTATTATCAGTATGGCATGCATATTTTATAGAATATTTTTCATTTAAGTGTGTATGTGCACACATATTCATCTATAAATACATATGCCTTGCTAGTTTAATGCAATAATATTTTCTTACTTATTTTTTCACTCAAGGATAACTCCTGGCAGGGCTTAGAAGAACATAAGTGGTGCCGGAGAACAAACCATCATTAATTATATGCAAAGCAAGTGCTCTATCTACTGTACTAATATTCTGGCCCCATTTCTAACTTTATCTTTCCAATTCATATATTTTAGACTTCTTCTAGATGAAGAAATGCAGTTTAACTTAATTAAAATATTTTATATATCATGAGTATAACATGACTTATTTTATTTTTGAATTTTCATAATATAGTTTTAAAGAATACTTAGTTTGCTCCTATTAATTAGCTACTTAAATATTAATTTTATATGACTAAGGATATTTGTAGAGAAAATATGGAAGTTGTTTTTAATATGAACTGTACAACCAAGAACTTTTGTATAGTTTCATAGACTTTTTTCTTTATATGTGTGAAGTAAAGTTTCATTTAAGAAATTTGAGATATTAGAGAGGAAGGGAGGGATATATAGAGAAAGAGGAGATTCTGTGAGGGAGGAAGGGAAAGAAAGACCTAAAATAAAGAAAGAGAAACCACACACCCCAAATCATGAGCTGGCAACTCCAGAATAGAGGATGCTACTTTCAGATGTCATAAAAATAGAAGATACCATACATGCATTTTATATTTTCGACTAAAATTCATGAGATTTTTATCTCTTACTTAAAAATTATTTCTAAGAAATATTCAATAACTACTGCATCCATTGAGTGGAGTGAAATATCACAGTTTTCAATATAGAAACTGATGCACATGTGCAAATATCTTTTATTTGTATGTCTTTATGTCCCATTTAAAGACATACAAGAAACAAATTAGTTTAGTTAGAGTTTATAGTGTGAAGAGAGGCTACCCTTCTCTTTTGTTAACTTTTAGGGCTCCTAATTTCTGGAATGTCCTGTCAGTGGGGTCTCTGTATTCATTGTTTCCTCCTGCTACTTCTCTGGAGGAAGACAATTCACAGAGACTTTTCACTTTCCATTCACTTCCTCTTCCCTACATATCCCTTTTGAGATGTAAAGACCCAGTTAAGAGGCTTGATTAGCATGAGATAGGTATTTACCTGTTAATATCTGTCTTTCTTTCCATGTTAAATGGCCTTCAGTAATAAATATTTTATGTGGAAAACAATAGTCCATGAGGCTGGGAGATACTGACCCCATGTTTTTCTATCTAATATCTTTATTGTTTTCTTAATCCTCCTGGTACCCCTATTTCAGGCCCATTCACACAGGGCTGAACCCAGGCATCTTTAAACATTAAATTATATATGAATTACAGAATCACTATCATATCTATTCTTTGTAATGACACTACTAATTATGTACAAAGCTCTTTTGTACCTTTACAACATAAATAACATTATAATTATATTTAATTAGCATACTAGAGAAAAACAATGGTATCTTTTGTTTTAATAGTGATAGGAGTATCTTTTTATAACTTTATTAACTGTTACATTATTTGTCAATGACCTATTTCTACTTGGTTCCCCATCTTTTGTGATAATGAATATGAACTCTAATTTAGGATTTACTTATCTGCTTTATATTTGGAATATTTATTGTAATATATATTAAAAAGCTTTTCACCAGTGTTTTACTTAGCTCTGCTTAATTTTATGGAGTATTTGGTCAAACATAACTAATGTTTGAAGTGGCCAAATTTGACAATTCTTTCATTATGATTCCTTAATATTACGACATATATGAGAAGGCATCCAATGAACTAAGATTGAAAACTATAAATTTTAGTAATTATACATCTTCTATACATTTTGATATTATCCCATATAAAACACTTTTAAAATATGACATGACTCTAATTATTATATTTTTCAAGTGAATTTCCAAATGTCCTCAGCCATATATGCCTCCTTTATCATTTCCCTGTATCTTTTATCATGTAACATTTCAAAGTAAACAAGGTAGTTTTTTTCTCAATGAAATTTCTTAGAAAGTCATGAGGAAAGAGAAAGAGGGAAACATAAATTGAAGAGAGAACAATGGGCTTCCCCATGTGGAAAAAGACACACAAAGATAGCTCACAAAGTTCAAGAAGAACATATATAACTTCTAACACATGAAACACATATAACTCCTTAAGTATTAATGTATGTATCAGTTCTTGACTCTATCTATAACAGAGTTATATTTCTCAAAATTTTTCAGCAGAGTTGTTTGGGGTCACATTCTGTGGTACTTAGGACTTTCTCCTAGTTCTAAGATTCAAATCAGGGTCAACATTCACAAGGCAAGTGCCTTAAATATCTTTGTAGTGTTACTATAATTTTGTTGTATACTACAAAATATTTTTATCTCATACTCCTGTTTATTTTCAAAATTCTGTTGACTACATGAGATTATATTTAGTATCTTGGTGTATTTTATAATCAGTTTGAGACCGCTCATAAAAATATATAAGATTTGATTGAAATACATTCAATTATTGATTCGTTCTGAAAGAATTAGCATTTTAATAATTTTGGCTGTCTATCTTGTTAAATTTATCTTTTACATTCATTTATATCCTAGATATATCTTAATACATTTATTGATAGATAATTCATATTTTTATTTGTTATTAATAAAGTATTTTCTTAATTACATGTAATTAAAATTCTGCATATTATATATGCTTTTAGTTAGCAGTGATTTTCTGGTGAACTTGCCAGCTTTCACATTTTTAAAGTTCATCAATATTTTATTACTGATGACAAAAACTTAATTTCTATGATTAAGTACTTAATTTTATGTTATTGATTTATAGTTTATGTTTCAGAATTGGGAATCAAATGTATGTATGCATTGACTCAGTTTCAAGTGATTTTTCTACATACAACCCTCCTACTTGTCTTTTTTTTTAATTCAGCACAAAATTAGAGCAATTATTTGTTTCCTTGATAAATCTCTCATTGGACCTGATGAAATCTAACAAATGTAAGTGACTTGTCTAAGGTTATAATATAGACTAGTTTCTAGAAAGTTTATTGCTATTTCTAACATAATACAAATGTGATTTATCTTAACATTTTTTTAAAATTGCATGTACCTTTGTTAAAAGGCAGAGAATGCCTAGGGTCCAAATGAAGGCCAGAGGTCCAAGACAGCCCATGGGCCCAAGGTTAAAAGGGGACCATAAAAGCCTAGGGCCTGGGGAGGCCCACAGTTCAGGACAGCCCCAGGGCCTAAGGGGTAAGCCCAGGATCCAGGAAAAGTCCATTACCTCAATAAAGACCACGAAACATACCTCAGAGAATGCAAAAGCAAAGTGGGTTTATTTCAAAGCTTTGGGGCTCCAGGAACAAACCATGTAGACTGAAACTGGAAGACCTGGGTAGTCTAGGGAAATATATTTTACGTTCAAGGAACATTAGGCCTATTCCTATTCCAGGTTTAAACACAATATCCAATCAGATGGCAAGCTTGTCCTTTCCCAAATAAGGCCCAAATATGTCTAGCTCCTCTTAGGAGGGGAGTGGCGGATGGCAGCAGTCTGTTGATGCTTCAATGTGAAATACCAGACCAAGGGAGATCAAGAAGGCAGGGCAGATAAAGGCTTAACAGGTATATCTGGTCAAGGTGGGATTGGAGAAGGGCTTAGCAGGCATCTATCACATATCTAAGTTATTAATAACTATTTTATAAATATCCCCTAACATTCCCGCCTTTTCAAAAGCTTACACTGAGGAATCTTCCTCAGACCTTATATACTGCTTTATCCATAATAAATTATTCCATGAAATTCGTGCGAAATTATATAAATGTAAATATGGAAAGGACAATTTCCATTCCAGGTAAATTTTCATATTTGTAAATGCCTGCTATATTTTAGGATATAATTTTAAATTAAAAATTGGTTATATTTATAACTTAAAGGTGATTAATATTATACAATATGCAATACTATCAAAATGTTTGAGAGGGACAAAGAGATAGTACAGTAGCAGTCACTTGCATTATTTCTCATTGACCTGGATTCGAATTTCCTACACTACAAATAATCCCCAAACACTGCTAGGAGCCATCCTTGAACACAGTTGCGGTTGCCAGACCCCCCAATAAAACCCCAAACTACCATAACAATAAAATGCTTCAGAATATAGGCCTATTAAAATCTAAATTCCAAAATGCACTAATCATTGTATGAGATGCAATACATCTCATGAGATGTGCAAAATATTAGTAGAAAAGGAAAATGGTTAAAGAGCTATAATTGACATTTTAATCCATCATACTACATAGTTTACATATGTTAACTCATTTAACTCTAGAACACAAGCATTGTGTAATCAAATGGTCCAATTATTTTTCATTTTACATGAGAATTGCCTATGCTTTAGAGAGGTAAAATTACTTTTTCAAATTCATATCATGAGTAGTAAATATTAAGCTAGTAATAAGGTTTGCTTTACTTGTCCTAAAGTATATATTCATTAAACTATTTCCTTTATTTTCTTTAGAATACAGTTAAGCACATACACACACATACACACACTTCTGTTTTATGACACTGCATAGTGCCATTTGATGACATTACATCAAGTCCAGGGAACATTTTAAACTAAATGGATAAACATGCATCTACTACATAAAAGTCAGTAACATTGCTTTCTGAATATTTCCACCAATACCTTCAAGGAAGAACTCATGAACAATCTCATCAAAAAACACATCAAAAAATGAAAGCCATGGAAGAACTTTTGACCTAAGCTACCATATGAATGAATACCTAACAGATTCCCAACAAAACAAATTAGATATAAAATAGTATGCATTATATGATCTCATTTACATTAATCTCTTATGCAAAACAAATCCACTATGACAGAAAACTGATAGTGATTGGCTGGGGCTGAAGATTCATAGGAACTGACTGAGAAAGGAATAAAACATTCTTTTGGAGGTGGATGATAGCTGATACAAATATTCCTAAGAAACTGTTCATAGTGTTGTTAGGGTAGTTTTAGAAGTTCCTCTTTTTAGGATAATAATCATATCAAACATTATTAAATGAAAATAGTTTTTGAAGAATCACAAATTAAAACTATGTTTATGGGTCTTCAGAAATTTAGCAATATGATTGAAAAAAAATTCAGCAAATTTAACTACTAAGTAAACAGTCTGAAAGCTTAGTGAACAATCAATTGTGATAATCCATCCAGCTGCACAAAGGGCAAGCATAAATATTTCAAATGTTGTGTTTTGATATGGAATTAATGCTGAGTTAATCTTTTTATTCACTGGGCATAGCTTTTAAGAAGAAAATAATTTTTCACTAGAATTACTCAGCTTGCAGAGTATCTCTTTCACTTTAGCTTTACTCATTTTTACAACAAATTCCACAACAATTATAATGGTTAATGGCATTTAAACACATATTATTAAATTATCTTTACATTTACCCAAGGATCTCAGTACCTGTTCAAATAGTGACAAGTGTAACGATAAAATATGAGCAAGGCTTTAGGAAAACAGTTGTATTCATTTCATGTCAATACATAAATACTCTGATCTATTATGAAATTCTGACTTTGACATTAGAATGGCCTTGAAATACAATATGATTTCTATGACATAATTTTTTTTAGTCATTATCCATTTCCAATCTGTATTTACTACTTGGAAAAGCAATCATGAAATGGAAAAGCTAAAATAATTACCTTTGGTAGTGGAATTTGTACTTTGAATTTATAAAGATGCACATTTAGAAACCTAGCTTTTTTACTAAGGATATCAAAATATGCCTGAAGGACATATTTTAAAAGTTATAAAATTAAAAGTACTATCACAAGGTGAACAAGTTAAAAAATAAATGTATGGTTAGAGTCATCACCATAGATATAATCTTAATTTAGGTTTAATTTCTTAATTAAGTTGATAGGTTTCATAGGGTTCCTAAACGTTGTGATATTGTAAGCAACTCTTTTTCTATATGGGCACAAACTGAACCTATTCCTAAAGGATTTTCTGATCCAATCTCCAGCCACACTATAAAAGAAGAGGTTTCTTCTCCTTTCTAATTTTCTGGTTCTTTCTAACATGAGCCTTTACATGAGCCTTCAAGACAATGCTACAAAGTGTCCCAATAGGTATGAAGCATATTTCCCAAGTCATACTTCCCTCTGAATATCAGATTAAATAAAGATTAATTAAAGTCTATATATATATACAAAAATATTCTTGTATAATGACTTTGAGCCATTGATTTTAGAACTTATAAGAATCTAAGAGCTGAATATTCACAAACATCTCCAGAAATACAAAGTCTCAAAGAATTCCAAATACAACAAAAATTAATAATAAAAACTGATTTATGTGCTATAATTTGAATCCAATACCTCAATCAAATAATATTTTCCAAAATATTCTTAAAGTGTAGACACATATTTTGCAATTTACTCACTCCTTTGTCACTCAATAATAAGTAAATAACCTCTCAGAAAGACAAAGGGAAAAATTATAGCATTGTCCAGCTTTGATTATGTGATATTTTTGAGACATACTTTATTTTGATAAAATCATAATAGTTATAATTTCTGAGACCTGACCATGGATACTCAAATTGTGCTAGAATAGAATAATGAATTTAAGATTGTTTAAATCTTAATAGTCTTTTTTATTACCTAGTCCACATTTTTTTTCTCCCCTTCAACATCTCTTCTCTAATATGCTTCTTTGAAAGCTTTCTGTAAGCTTTTAAGACCATGGCATGAAGTGTCCCATAAGGCTAAAAATCAAGATTTGCAAATCATTCTCCTCCTGTTGAATTCAGATAAACTTTATACATTATGTAAAAGGCACAATGATAAGAATCAAGACTCCTTGAGTCTAGTTGACTAAGCAGACTGTGTGACCTTGCACTTGGAAGACACCAATCAGTGTCAGAAAAGAGAAGTATGTTACATAATTTCAGAAGCTATATCGAACTATTTTGACTCTGTTGCTCCTTGGCATAACTGTGTCTCTAGGGGAAATAATTTGATTATGTTACTAGGTTATTAGATTCACATTCTTATTCAGGGAAATAGAAATTATGCTCACAGTGGTGGTGCCCTTAACTCAGGTGATTAGGACACCATCAAAATGCATTTAACTTGATTTGTCCAAACTGAGGTACTTAGTCAAGTCCAAACACACTTTTAAATGCTCTTTAATTGGCTAATTTTCTGAAAACTATTGCAATGTCTTTTCCTTCTGCATGCCCGGGGAAACAAAGGAGATGATAACTGGAAATGAGAACTTTTTGTAGTTAGCAAGTGCTTTGCAGTGCAGGAAGGTTTTTTGCTTATTCATTTCTTTTCTTTTTTATTTTTGCCACATGGGATGGTGTTCAGGAATTTCTTCTGGCTCTGCATGCAGGAATCACTCCTGGTGTGTTTGGGGAAACATGAAATGCTGAGGATCACATCTGGCTTAGCCACATGGATGACAAGTTCTCTACCACTGCAGAAAGTTTTGAATCAAGACAACAACCCCAAAATAAGAAATCTTTAGGAGCTTCATTTTCTTCTTTGTAAAAAAAAATCACAAATAATACTAAATTCCAAAACTTTGGTGATAAGGTAAGAAATAAATGTAATAATATATATTTGCAATAATTTACTTCATGGCCTCAAGTATTATAGCTACAGAATATCTGAAAAGTCTAGCTTTGATTATCACTGTCTTTATATTTTAGTTTTATAAATGTAACTCATATCTCAATATGACCTGCTTCTGTTATGGTTAATATCCCTGTATCTTCCACATTTTATTAAAATACAGATATGTGCTTTTTTGTTTGTTTGTTTTTTAGGGGGTCACACCCGGCAATACACAGGGGTTAATCTTGTCTCAATGCTTAGAAATCGCTCCTGGCAGGCATGGGGGACCAAATTCGGATGCTGGGGTTTGAACCAATGCTGGTTCTGGATCAGCCACCTGCAAGGCTACCGCTGTGCTATCTCTCTGGCCCCAGATACTAGTTGTTTGATTTTGAGATATGCAGAAATTTATTAACAATAATTATCAGGATGGAGGTTGTATTAATGTGTTTACTCTCAACTCACCAGCGAGATTGTGGTGATACTGTTTTTTTTTTTTTTTTTTTTTGCAGAAAGATCATATATTACTTAAGCTCACGATTCTGAGTTATGAGGCCTGCATAATGTGTGATAGAAATTGACACAGTTTAATGGATGCATTAAACTGCTACTATGGAGACTGAAAGGTTTGCTACTCAACCATCATGATAATTGTAAGAACAGTAGACATAATATTTTCCTGGTATCCCAACTTCTCAAAGGTACCTTGAATCCTCAGCCATAAAGATATTTTCATCCGGGCTTTTGGAAAACTTGATCTGAACCTGTGAGATAACATTTATATTTAAATGGTAGTAGGTGAGAAAGGGCATGTTTTCCTGATCATGAAGCTATTTCATTATTACAGTAGAGTCATATTCAAAAGGCATCAAGATCTGTAAATTCTTGCCCTGGTAATCTTTATCTCTATCTCAATAACAGTAAAGGAATGAATATGAGCCTAGTTCTGCTATACACCTTAGCAAGGAATGGAGACTAACCAACACAGGTGAAGATCAATTCCATTTCTTTCTGGATTCTGACTATCCAAAGTATACTGGATGACAGACCTAACTCTCACAGAAGCCCAGTCAATTCTGGGCAGGTTCTACTGAGCAATTCTAAAATCTCTATTTTTCTGCTATTGTATATCCCATATTATTTTCTTCTCCATGACCAATGCAGCTATAACTTTGATACACTAGATTCTTGATAAAACATTATTCTTGATATGTAAAAGAATTGTTCCAAGATCTCCTAGGTACCTGTAGCAGATTGCAAATTGCTGCCACTTTCCAGAAAGTGTCATGCAAGTTTCAGCCACATGCACTCTCATAGTAAGAGGTGTGATAGAACAAAACCGAAGTGTTTTTCACTGCTGGAAAGAGTGGTCTTTCATGACAGAGTCTGTGTCTCTAAATCTGCCTGTGCCCAAATAAGATTTCCCTTGTGTGACATACACTGTTAGTAATGGACATTCCATTGTCAGGTGCCAAGAAATTAATGCTCCACTCTGCATAATCAGAATCCCCAGGTAAATAAGAACATGATCATTTTTTCTCAGTGTTTTCTATACCTTACACTTTGAAATACATTTATCTAAAGTTCATGAAAATGAAATGTTTAATAACAAATTTTACTGAAGGGAGCTATTAAGGTTATTTTGATAAATATATTTATTTATGGCATGAAATTGACCAAATACAGGATTTTCAGGTCTTCTTATTTATATTTCATTCACATTTACAACATAAAAATTATAGTCTGAGGACCAGAGCCAAAGCACAGTGAGTAAGGAGTTTGTTTTCCACACAGTCAATCTGGGTTTAATCCCTAGTATCCCAATAACCCCTAAGTGCCACCAGGTCACACACACACACACACACACACACACACACACACACATCACATCACATCACATCACATCACGTCACATCACATCACATCACACTATAGCCTTAAGATTGCATGCTGGGGCCCGGGAGATAGCATGGAGGTAAGGCGTTTGCCTTTCATGCAAAAGGTCATCGGTTCGAATCCCGGTGTCCCATATGGTTCCCCGTGCCTGCCAGGAGCAATTTCTGAGCACGAAGCCAGGAGTAACACCTGAGCACTGCCGGGTGTGACCCAAAAACAAACAAAAAAACAAAACAACAAAAAAAAAAGATTGCATACTATTTGAAATTTCCTCTATTTCAAGATGTTGACTTATGTTTAGGTTTTAAGCCTATATTTAATGTCAACATTATTAAACAAACAAACTTTTGATGCATAAGCTTTCATTCTCATGATTTCTGTTATTAGCCTAAAAATAGATTATTGTTGAAGATCAAAGTGACAGAATTCAAGTAGCATCAGAATGCTCAGAGGCTTGACTTTCTTTCTACAGAGCTCATTAAGTTAATCTGATATGTCTGGGAAGGGTTAAGAAGAATAAAGAAGTTAAGTCTACTGAGATTAAATCAAATTTTATAATTTTATAGTTTTGCTTAAAGTCTGATCTGGAATGAATCTAAATATAGTATCAGTATTGATCTAAATCCTAAATTTAAGAAGCGTGAACATGAACTCATCTTTGTACTCCAAAGTACAGATTGATTGTCATTTACTCTGATTAGGCTTCCCAGACACTCTACTCTTAATCACTTTTTACTTTAACAATTTGTTGGTAAACATTGTGGTTTCCTTTACTATTATAAATACATAAATGCTCCTATTTTCTCTTCCCTTACTAAATCACAACCTCTGTGTGCTTAACAGGCACTCAGAATATTGTTGTTCAAATAATAAAGTAATGTATTTAGGCTGCAATAAAATATGACTGTTAAGCTTGGGGTTCAGAGGTCCCTGCCATTATGTATCTTATCTTAATTAAAATCCACCATCATATATGAGTAAATAAAGCAAAAGCAACCTGACAGGTCAATTTTCAAAGATGGTTTATTGTGTTTCTCTAGTGGTATCACATATTTGAATTTATGCCAATATTTAAAAAGTAAAATAGTTATAAATAAAACTATTTTATTTTTAGTTTCTTAAAGTATCTAAACCTATGTTAACACCAGCCTAGCATTTCCACATGAACCAATTGACTAGAATTAGCAGAAAAGGACATAGTCTCTTCAGTAAGACTGCCTGCCCTTAGGCATATTAGTTCATCTTAGGACATAAATGTCTTCATAGTTTCAGTGACAAAATCCTTAATGTAGAACCAGATATATTCTTGTTTCTTTAAAAAAATTTATTTAGTTGCTTGATTGTTTGATAGGTTTGGGGGTCACAGTGCTCAAGGAACCTTGGGCAGTGCAGAAATCAAACTGGAGTCAGCCACATACAAAGCAAGAGTTTTCTCCTTACTCTGGAATAGCCATGTTTTTTGAAAACAATTGTTATTTGATGCACAACTGGATTTGGTAAAATACAAAGAATGTAAAAGCAGGAGTAATTTAAAATTTGGGTAGCAGGTCATGATGGGGGGATAAACACTCAGACCTCGGGATGAAGCATAGAAAACATCCATCCCTTTGCCAAAAATGTGCTGCAGCACAGCTTTCTAGAGCTAAAGGAATGATGCCAAGAAGGGATCACATATGAAGTTTCACATATAAAGTTTCATTGAAAACAGGAAGAGATAAAAAAATTAAAAGCAAAATCCATACAACAAAACAACTGAATGGTAAAATGTTTTAAAAATAAGTGTTGGCTTAGCTGAAGGTAATATTTCCACCAACCTTTTTTTGTACTATGTAAAAAGTACCCTATACTTTTTCTCTTCCATCTTTTCCCTTCCTTTCTCACCTTTCTACTCCCCTTCAGTTTTTTCCCCTTCCCGCCCCCCTAATTTCCCCTCATCTTTCTTTCTCTGCTTTGGGATCACTCCCAGTGGTGATCATGGTTTCAGATCCTTTTTTTCCTCTCCCCCCTCAGATCTTGATCATTAATTCAGCTAAGTTTTTTTTTGTTGTTGTTTTTGGGTCACACCCAGAAGTACTCAGGGGTTACCCCTGGCTCTATGCTCAGAAATCACCCCGGCCAGGATTCGAACTACTGTCCGAATGATAGAATATCATAGAATATGATAGAATATTCTACACTGTCCTTCTGCATGAAAGGCGAACACCTTAGCTCCATGCTATCTCTCCAGCCCCAATTCAGCTAATTTTTATGGAAGCTTCCCTATCCTTCACTTCCCTTTGTTCCCTCCCTTACATTTCCCCCTCCTTATTCTCTGTTTTGGGATTACTCTTGGTGGCACTCAAGAGAAACCAGGGTAAGCATAAAGGCAAGAACTTTACCTGCTGTCCTAAAATTGTAGCCTAAAGATCCAATTTTATATTAGTTAAATATCTGGAGCATTCAAATGTTGATATGGTAAGACCCTTGAACTATAAAAATAAGAGTCAAAAAAATAGGCAGCTAAAGGTAGGAATCTTATCCTACTTTTATATACTAGGTTGCTTATTTCCCCATAAGTATGCTGACAGAAAGCACATCATAACAAAACATATTATATTGTACCATGGGTATTTTTTAAAGGCACTTCCCAGTTGATCTGTGAATAAAAAGCAAACATTTGTATAAAAAGGAATGTAGCATACTTACAAAGTAACATTATCAATACTGATCAGGATCCACTGGGCATGACACTAAATTCTAGAAGCTAATTGATTGTCTGAATTATGAAGAGGGAAAATATCAACTTAGCATAAGCATGAAGATTATTTGTTTCTTACTTGATGACAAACAAACCTCACATAAGCATCGCATCATCAATACAACCCTTAACATTCATGGGATCATTTCAAGCATTCTTGACCACTCTAGGAGCTATTTTCTGTACCTTAGATAAATTAATGTACTTTGTAAGGGTAATTCCATAAGAGGCATTTCCTGCTGCACATTCTCCATATGTTTTCCTGCCTGACAGATGCCTGTAATGAAGCCACTAACATCTTCCAATCATAGGGGAAGGCAGATCATGGCCTGTGGGTACTCACCATCTGGACCCTGCTGTAACTCAGCATCCCTGAAACATTACTGAACTTCTTTTCCTGGCATCTGTGAGTCTTTATTAATTAAATACCAGGTCTTCAGGGCTGGACCAGAGACTACTTTAGGCACAGAGCAGCCCATGGGTAGATAGAGCTAATAAATTTTAGAAACTCAGAAGGCAAACTTAAGTCCTATAAATATGGGGAAACTAAGAAATGCTTTTGTATTTTTCTTTTGACTCCATCTTGGTCTAGAGAGGTACTAATTGGTAACAATAAAAAGCTTCTATTACCAGAACTCAGAAACCACTGTCCTGTACTTTACCTAATCTTTCATTCACTCACGTATTATTCATATTATTCTTACATATTCTCAATAATTTCATGATCTTTCATTCTCATCTCAAGAGTATACTTGAAAAGTACCAAAAGTTGAATATGAGCCACATCCAGTGATGCTCAGTGGTTATTCCTGGCTATGCGCTCAGAAATCTCTCCTGGCTTGGGGCACCATATGAGACTCCAGGGATCAGATCAAGGTCCGTCCTAGGTCAGCCATGTGCAAAGCAAATTCCCTAACGCTGCACTATTGCTCCTGCCTCAGAAATTCTTTTTTAAAGGAAAAATTCATATGTTTACAATAAAGTAATTATTTTGGTTTGGGGGTACTTTTGGTGATGTTTAGTATCACTCCTGATTCTGTGCTCAGAAATTACTCCTGGTAAAGTAAGGAGCCATATAGGATGCTGTGGATTGAACCAGGGTCAGCATTTTGTAATGAAAATGCCTTACCTGCGGTTCATTGTAACACCCTACTCATTCTGGTGCCAAAAAAATAATTAAACTATATATTTAGTATGGCTAATATTTCATACTTGCTCTGAGTTACCAAGTATCTTGGTGAAAACAAATTTATATTTTATAATTTATTGATTTCTTCTGTGTAGATCTATGTAACTATGTTCATTTGTAATGGAACTTCCTCAGGTAGCAAAGATTACAAATGTCTATAGATTTCTACATCCCATAAATATACTATAGGGGGGGCCGGGTGGTGGCGCTGGAGGTAAGGTGCCTGCCTTGCCTGCGCTAGCCTAGGACAGACTGCAGTTCGATCCCCCAGTTTCCCATATGGTCCACCAAGCCAGGAGCGACTTCTGAGTGCATAGCCAGGAGTAACCGCTGAGCATCACCGGGTGTGACCCCAAAACCAATATATATATATATATATATATATATATATATATATATATATATATATATATATATATACTATAGGATTAAAGATACAGGATGAACACCAAGGAGCATGGGATATATCTTACAAAATACAAATAAATTGGTAGGAAAAGATATGCTCATTTTAGAACAAAAGATTACAATCTTTTTGTGATTATACAAAGATTCCTTAAATAGTAATAAGATGATGATATAGGTTAAAACTGATTCTGTATTACTTAGATGAACTCAGTTCTCCATAGAGAAGATACAACTTCAAAAATCTTAGAACACAGATGAAGGTTGGCATATGTGCCAGCATTTAGAGGGCACAGGGAACAGGGACACAGTGTCTGTCTCTCTAAGGTGCTTTGCCAACAGGTCCCTGGTTGATATCCAGTAGCCTCTGTATTGTGGGTTATTTCTGAAGGGACTCACTTAGGTCACTCTATGTCAGGGCCCGACTGAATGGATTTGAAGTAGAGTTGCCATAAGGATTAAGAAAATAAGGCAGACATTAGAGAGAAAGCATGTGGGTCAGAACAGGGGTGAGGACTGCCTCATGGACAGAGTCCCATCTCTCTTTTCCATTGTATATTTATTGTTCAGATATAATCAGTCACAGAAAGAAGGGTAGATGACAAACAGAATCTCAATCCATACTAACTAAACCTAAAGGGGTTTATAATTTCATAAGAGAATGTGAGGAATGAAGAGGTTATTTCTGAAGGTTGTCTTCCTCCAGGAAGGGTGATAGATAGAAGACTGTATACAGGGCTCCTGCCCCCAGGCATTCCCTGAATGGTGTTGCCATTCCAATAACTCATATTAAGAGCCTTCAGTTTACTATCTGTACCTTCTCTCAGATTCCCTGATCTCTAAAAGTTTTTCTACTATGTAACTTTCTATTTACAACCCTGTATAGATGGCAAAGAAAATATGCAGAGCTTAAATACTGAAGATCAAACTGGTTCAAGATGGACATCATAGGTAGAAACTACAGAATCCACTATTTATATTTGGGTAGATTATGTTTTACTGGCACCTGAAGAGAGATGCATCTCTGTTCACCTTCCCACCTGGTAAGGGATATTACCCAGCAGCTCTGACTGATTGAGTTCCTCAAGTAATGGCAGACTTTAACCATGAACCCTGTTGTATCATTCACTCCACACAGCCAGAAAAGCAATTTGACAGGATAGTTTAAAGTGCTTGATGTCATCCGTAACAGACATTTAATGTGAGCCTCATAGTAACTGCAAAGGAAAAAAATGCATAGCAATCATGTAAAGTTTATAATAAAAGAGTAAAGCACTAGTAAGTTAAGTCACTAGATAAAAAAAAAAGAGAAATACCAGGATAAAAGCTAATAGGGAGCGAATGATAGAGTACAGGGGTAGTAAGATGCTGGTGTGGCATACAGAGGATATTGCTTGGTCAACGGCACTGCCTATCTTTTCTTGAACACAGCTACATGTGTCCCCAAAACAAACACAAACAAAATCAAGGAGAAAAGGACCTACAAAATAATTTAAAAATCTATTGATCTTCAGTAACTTATTTAGATATCAATAGATTAAGCTCTCTGATCAAAATGACTAGATGAAAGGAAAAAAGGTTAAGAGATATGCCTAAAAAGATTCATTTTACTTCTAAAGATGCACATAGAATGGTCAAATAAATAATTCCAAATAGATCAAATCAAAAAATATTTCAAGAAAATGATTAATCAGAAGAGAGCAGGAGTATCTATCCATTTATCTTTAGTTTCCTAGACTTATTAGGCCTACCACTTCCCTTCCAGAAAACTCATGAAAGAGGTTTTCTGGAAACTTCTAGAAATCTACGCTCTTTAACTTAAAATACCTCCAAAAATCTACCATATTTAACTTACAAATGGAAAGTACACTTGAAGGTATTAACCCCTTAAGCGTCCCTCTCACCCTCTGGGGTCAGTATTGTCTACTTTGAAAAAAAAATGTCAAATGAAAGAGACTTAATGTTAAAGTATCCTACAATAACAAAGAAGGTAATTATATAATGATAAAGTGTTCACTCTCCCAAGCCTATGTAAAAGCTATAAATATTTATGCATTCAATATTATAACACCTAAATATATTAAGCAAAAACTAAGATTGGAAACAAATAGCAGTGTAATAAATATGATTATTAATACTATGTTCTCAATAATGAATAAATCAGAGAATAATTAAATAGTACATATGAATATTAAAGGTCAAGTGTACTGTATAATCATATATATATA